>JAGDQP010042053.1:0-16677 GCA_022664845.1 Lepisma saccharinum | reverse complement strand
AGATCAAATCAGTCACTGACAAACTGTTTACTTTAATCCAAGATATACATGAAATAAAAGGTTTTCAAGTGTTTCAAGTGTTTTGGTCCTCAATGACTGAATGGCGCGTCGTGCCACTTGGAAGATAATGTACTTAGATAGGAACACAAGCGTAATTCTTGTTATGGTAGGTGCTGAATTTGTGTACGAATTTTGTTTCTATATATTTGATTTTTTAATCCCAAAATAATTTGTTTGTCGCCAAAAACCTCACACATTTAATTTCAGGTTTTAACAGGCAATTGTCATAATAATAATAATAATTGCTATAAAATATTGATATGACTTTCCGGGTCTTCTAGAATAGAAAGAAACATCCAAACATGTAAAATATGGAACAGAAAACATTTTCTTTTTTAATTACAAATCCGGGTTTTAGTCATGTGTTATTTAGTATGTGTTAAGGCAATGTGACTGCCTACAGATCGACATTAAGAATACGACACGTAGGAGTTCTGTAATCCAGCTAGCATAGAGGCCATAATCTTTCCATTTTTTACGTTTTCCAAAAGTTCTCGCATTCATAGGAGTATTTAAGGGGAGCATGGGGGGCATTGCCCCCCAGTCATTTCAGAATTACCTTGAAAATCTCCGGAATAGCTTTTACCCTTAAAGTAATTGCCCCCTTTTCCAGGGTCTTTCTTTTAAATCCGCGCTTGTTCGCATTCATCCTTTGCATAGTTACTCTGTTCGCATTCATCCGCGCGCCCTGGTCCTGAAGATAACTATATTTTCTTACTAGCAGACATATCATTGTGTTGTGACATAAAAATAAACGTTTTAATAATCATTGCGATAAATATCATCCAAATAATACAATTCCTTATATTATAATCATAATCAAAGGTCTAAATCACGTCAGTTACTCAATATTAAGAAATAAAGTGAGGTCTATGCAACCTTCCAGTAACCACCGTCAATCCACAATCTCTATATAAAATAATAAAAAAACTTTTTAAACACATATTTTCTTAAACAATTCGTACTAAAAAGTAAAAAAAAAAAAATGTTTATGCATGACTAAAAGGAAAAGCATGAGGCGCTCTCTCATATAGAGCCACTTTATAGATTCTTGAATTGACGCACCCCTCATGCTTTTCTTTTTAGTCACGCATAAACATTTTCTTTTTACCTTACAATAAGAATTGTTTAAGAAATGTATGTCTTTAAAAAGTGTTTTTATTATTTTTTTCGATGTTCCGATACTTTTTCTCAAGCTAATATTTTGTGACCCAAATCCTAAAGTCTTCTGCAACCAGTCAAACACAATATCGTCGCAGGCTAGTATTTATTTTAGGATAAACAAGTCCATATTAAAACAATTAAAATATGCTTTCAAAATTTTATAAATACGTATATACAAATATATGAAAGTAACAATGAAATATTGTATTGTCACCGAAGTTACGTCGCTGTGCAAAATTTCATCATTGTATGACGTCGGAAAGGAGTTAAATTAACGTTGCAAGGTTTGAAGACATGACCAACCGCTGTGAACTGAAGAAAAGAATATATTAAAGATCAAAATTTGTTTTCATGTAACTTATAGGAATCTACATGGGTGGATTGATTCCCACCAAATTCTGAATACGTGTTTCTTAGCTATTGGACCAGGAAATAGAGGTATTCTGGTTCCAGTAATGAGGCTAAGTTATCAGTGTTGCCACCTTTGTCAAAAATGTATTTTAAAAAATGCTTCAATACCAATGGATCAGCACTAAACTTTGCATAATAATTATTCAATACAATACAAAATGTTATGTGTGTTCTCGTCCGAAAGATTCTCACTTGACAGTGTTGCGAACGTATTTTAAAATTTAATTGATGCAAGTGTGTTTACTTAATTTAAAATGCAAACTCTTCTATTGATTTTCACCATAATCTGTGTACACGTATATCAGATACTGGGACAGGTCATAGAAGTACTCCGGATGCTTCAGGCCACTTTCATTGTTGCCAACAAATTTAAAAAAAATTATAATATCAAATTGCTCCATTCTCATATCATTGTCCGCAACCGAACCAAAATTGGGATGTTGCTACTGCGACGGGTCGGAGACCTGCTCCTTGTGGAGTAGACTTCCAAGCTGTAAGTGTTGCAAATCAATTTTTAAAAATATTATTTTTCAAATTGTTTCCATACCATTGTACGTACGTAGCAAATTAAGTATCTAGGTACTGGGATAGGACATAGAGGTAATCCGAGTGCACTGCACATGCCTGATGTTGTCAGTGTCTCCAAAAAATTTCAATTATTTTTTTTTTAATTTCTTCCATACAGTTGGATGTATAAGCACTAAATATGGCGTTTACGGACTGGGACAGGTCATATAGGTACTCCATGCGCAGCAGTTGTCAGTTTGGCCAGTCATTTAAAAACGATACCACTTTGTCAGTGTTGCCAACATATTTTGTTTACCTAGCACCAACGGTCGGTTACATCAGCTTTTTCACGTAAAATCTTTTGCGAAATATAAAGGGAGAAAGAAAATAATCAATGATTTTTCAGTTGCCAGCGACAGCAACTGTGTCCCATTTTGGTTAACAGTATGTGCAAGGATTGTAAAGAAAATAAAATAAAAAAACAAAAATTAGTACAAAAGCTCACTAATTCACCACACACAATTATGAACTGGAAGAAAATAATATTTATGTAGAACAAACCTCTAACAAACTTTCGTGCGTAGTGTTAGTTATAAATGTTGTGCAATGGTGATTGTCTCGCATGCAGACGTCAGCTTTAGTTCAAAAGCACTCCCACGGGAGTCGGAAAACCGAAGCAAGTTTCATGGAATATTAATGATGCTACATGGACTGTCCAATGCCTTCTCTCTAAATTGAATGTGGTAGCACCTAGCGAGTCTCAATCAATGTTGATTCAATAGGCTTCTGATGGTAGTCTACATTATAACTATTGTAAACACGACGCTATTCTACTTGTCCTATTCAAACTGTACTACCATGGAAATAAATTTAGACAAATTGAACTGTATGTAGTCCATATGAGTGCGTAAGCAAGCTATTTACATGCTTGTAATATTGATCCTTTGCTGCTATTCTGTTTTCCTCTCGTACTAAGCGTTGGACTCGTTTTGTATGTTACAATTATTGTGCTTTATATTCATATGTGAGCTCGGGAACCAAACTCGCGCGAGCTGAAATGTCTTTTTCGGCGAAACGTGAGGAAACAGTTGAACCTGGTAATACCATGCTCAACGTTAATATGGCTACGATTCACTATCATAGTTTGAAATGTAATGCTTTTCAGTTACTTAAAAAGGTTTAGAGTAGGCTTGTAGATTTCAACCTCAACAGCAGTGTATTTTAGTGTATTCAAAAGCTTATAAGAATCATTATGCCTTCGTCTGTCCATCTTTCTGTTTGTCTGCATGCTAGCGCTTCACTAAAACAGGTGAAGAAACAATTAATTTAAGATTTAAATCGACGATCTCTATATTGACTTGGTCGGTTTAGGTAGCTAACAATAAGGGACCTTGTATTCCCGCTATCTCCGTCCGTCCGTCCGTATAAAGAGGTGGTTGAGGAGTTGTTGAAAGGATCTTTGTTAGACTAGCTCAGACACACCGGAACCGTTTTAATTGGTGCAGAGACAGAGTTGCTAACATATTTCTCTCATATTCAATTGTTCATATTGCTTCCATTCCATTAAACGTATCCGCACCAAACATCGTATACACTTACGTAATACCCTTGTTGGACTCATATCAGATCAAATTTGTTAAAATATGGATCACATATGAGTACAATGTGCGCCCCCATGTCTACTCGGGATAGTATAGATTTAAAAAAACATGTCTTAGTCACCGAGGTTACAAAGCGTTTCCAAGCTACAGTCTGTCAAAAGATTGGGAGGATGAATTTAAAGCTTAATGCTTTAAATACACGCCATCGTCAAAGACTTTAAACCTACTCAACACAAAATTGTGTGTTCCAAACTTTTGTAATAATTGAGCAAGTTGTTACAGTTTCGATGTTCTATCACCACCTTCCTCAGACGAAACATTAATCAACACAATACTAAGCACCAGAAGGCCAAGAGATCCTTTCTACATCTACAGCCGATCACGTTCCAGAGATCTTTTACTTTCCGAAACTAATTAAATTTCAACCAATCACAGGTCGCTGCCCACAGACCACGCCCCCTAGTCAACTAGAACGCTATATCAAAATAAATAATTAAATAAAACATAAATAAATAATTTACAAATAGGAATCTTAACAAAAAATAAATTAAAAATAGGGGCCTACATAACGGTTCTTATTTTTTAGAATACTTTCTTCTCTGCCCAATATGTCTTCCCATTCCACGCTTAAACTCAACCCACCAATCCAGTTCATCGATTTATCTCCCGTTTCCTTGAATCTCTTAGTTTTTTTCCACTTCCTAACCAACATCCTTTCATTTCCTTCTAGTTTCTTTCCAGTCTATCTCATACGCCTCTTTCTGAACATGTTTCTAAATAGCGTTCCTGTTCGTTTTTAGTCTGACGTCATCCCTGTGTTGCTTAAGCCTCTCCTGTAATTTATTTTTCGTCTCTTCTATATACACCGCCTCACAGTTCATACACAGAACCCTGTACACCACTCCTCTTTGTTTTTCTCCCTTTGTAACACCTTTTTTCTTTTCTCACTAAGTCCAAGATCCTCTTCCCTCCTTTCCTATATCTTTCCACTAATTCCTTTTCCAACAGGCGCTTAATTTTCTAGTTAATTCTTCCCCCACTTTGTATTCCAAACTACTTTTTCTTTTCACCTTGTTTCCTTCGTTCACTTTTTGTGCCATTTTCTCTTCCTGATTATTCTTCTGTCATCCTCACTACATTAATTTTCTTTTAACTGTTTCGAAAACCGTTTATGAACTTGTAGTGTCGATTAGTGTTCCGTTTGTGGAAGGTGTTGATAGAACACCGAAACTGTAAAGCTTACTGTGTTCTTGTTATAATAAAGTTTATTGTGTAAGCCTTGTCAGCCTTTTTCAATAACTATAGTATGGATACAAGACCTCAAGATAGTTATATTCCCATTGGGTGTGCAACGGATTGGACATTTTCGGAAGTTGAAAAGGAAAAATAAACGAGTGGAACGACAGCAGAAGGAAAGAGAACAATAAAAGAAGTGTTTAGAAGAGGGAGTGATTCCGAAAGGACTAGTAGTACAAGATTGTTATTGAAGTTGGAGAAAGAACTTATATGGAAAGAGATTGGGAAAATAAAAGAAGAGAAGAGTAGGCTTGGAAAACTGAATGGAGAGTTTAAGGAGGAAATAGAAGAGGGTTTGAGTGTTTTTACCTGGGAGATGACTATGGTAGCACTAGTAAAATGGGAAGAAATGTTTAGAGAAACAGTGAGACGCAGGCTTAAGGAAAATGGAAGAAGAGTCGTTGGAAAGAAGAAAAAAGGAATGCAAGGGGACTGTAGAAGGAGAGTGGTAGTGTTAGGTAAAGCTGAGACAAGTGAGGAGGAAGAAGAATTTCTAAGCTTAGGGTACAAGTTTAAAGTAGCAATGAAACAGGTGGATATGAAAAGACGGGATAGAGAAAGCCCTTATGGTGATTCAAGATAAGGAGGTAAGTAGAAAGGTGACGGCATTGGTTAGGAATGTACCCATGAGAAATAGACCCAACGTCACTGAACGCACATTGGATGCGCGAGGGATTCCCTAAAGGAAGTATGAGATTCCCATAAATTGTCAGAAGATAAGACAGGTTGAATTAAGCATGAACAAGACGACTTCCCTGCAAATAAGAATATATATATTTTTTTGCTCCAAGGCGATATCTTAAACAAATTGTATATGCTGAATTTCTTTGATTAGAAATGGGTAGTTTCATAATAATCATCAATAAAAATTATGTACATTCAACGAACGCTTTGTTCATTTGTTCTGAATGAGAGAGAATGTCATTGCCCGAGTTGATGGCAGTGATGACATATAATCTTCACTCATCCAGAAAGTCGTCTTATTCTTGCTCATTTCGACCTACCTTTAGTTTAGAGATATTCTGGAGATTCTTTACTTTCTTTGAGGAATCCATTGAACACTCATTGCACCATTTTGGAATAGAGCTGGTTTAAAGTCTTTGGCGATAGGATGTGCATCTGTTCTGCTGTTATTGGTATTGGAAATATGAAACTAAGAATTTCATTTTCCCATGGTTTTGATTCAGTTATTCTTTCACAGACTTGAACTTCTATGCTTGTCTCCTCGAATGATGAAATTTAAAAACTCTTCATAGGTTTTGCCATAGATAATATATCCAGTGTTGCGAAAATTTAACACTGCTTTTTTCCCTTCTGAAGGGTCAAAATTGCCATTTTCAGTCTAAATTTCCCCTCCTATACCTATAGGGATGCAGCTATGTTCTTGAAGAAAAGAAGAATACATTCTTTTGCCCATTCATTCATTCCTAACTTGTTAAAGTACTTCTGCAACCAATATAATGACATGGAGAAAGTGCTACAAAACGAATTGGGTCGTTCTTACTTTACACTCGAGTACAGACGAAGATACTCCTTCTGGTCTTAATTGAATGGAATTTGTATAGGCTTGGGTCTATTTGGTCTCAAGTATATGTGATGAGTTTGTGTGTTAGTCATCAATCAATTGTAAAAGAAGTTTCAGTCCTTGAATATTGTCAATTTCCCTTCCATTGTCAATTTAAGGTAAAGTTTTCCTTCATCGAGGGAAATTTCCCCGCTTTCGGCAACACTGAATATATCTCTATACAACTTGATTCGTCTACTTCTTTTATTATTAGTATATTCTTTTGTTACTAATATAATATCTGCTTATGTTTTAATAGTTTAGTTTTCAATGAATGTTGTGGGAACTATTGCCATAATTCCTAACAACATTCTGTCCAAAAAAAGGAGGGTAATCTTTGCTATGTTTCTGTTGACATTTAAAGTTTCAGACTTTTATAATAATGGTTTTAATTTTTCTAACGAAAAGTTCTGTTCTGAAATGTGTAATTGTTAACAAGCCAATATTTTGCAAGCAGTTCGTTACTTCCTCTCTCTATCATGTTTTCTTTTAGAAATTTTGCTTCAACGAAATTTTAAAAGCCTAAAAAGTGAAATGATATTTTATTACAAAATTTCGCAACTCTGCTGACATCTATTGACTATAGTGTAACCACTATGCCAAATCCAGTGTAATTGTAATTGAATATAGTAATAGTAATCAAACATATAATAATCTTAATAGTGATGCTGTTAGTAATAGAAATAATGAAATATGGTCACTGTGCATTGACGAAATTCAACTAAAGGAAGTTGAAAATGCTATCAGAAATTTAAAATCGAAGACGACAGTTGGCTATGATGGCATACCCTCATATGTAGTTAAGGGATGTGTTGATATATTTAAATATCCCCTATCGATAGCATTTAACTTATCCCCACAAACATGTACTTTCCCCGACAAGTGGAAATCTGTCCTCGGCTTGTCCTATCCCGAAATCTAATAATAGTAGAGACTTCAGGCCAATTACAATATTACCAGCTTACTAAAGTATTTGAACAGATCTTATACAAGAGAATTAGTAATCATATTCAACCAGTTATCTCAACTAAGCAGCACGGCTTTGTTTCTCAGAAATGCACGGTAACAAACTTAGCAGTTGTTACTGACTACATAGCAAAATTCGTTTGATGAAGGCAAACAAGTTGATGTGATTTATATTGACTTTGAGAAAGCATTTGACAGAGTTAATCACAATATATTACTGGAAAAATTAAATCACTAACACTTCTCACCCACTGTGATTAGGCTCCTCTATTTGTACTTGAAAAATCGCAAGCAATCAGTTGTCTATAAAGAATACAAATCATATGAATATTCTGCACTCTCAGGAGTTCCTCAAGGTTCGAACCTAGGACTTTTTTATTATTCGTTTTGTTTGTTAATGACCTTCCTGATTATGTACCTGATAATGAAAAATTGTTATTTGCAAATGACTTCAAAATATATTAAAAAAGTCAGCTCTATCAGAGACTGCTCTGTTATTTCTTCAAAAAATTGTTCAAAATAAGTTAGATTGTATAGATTTAGTTTCAACATTACAGTTTCGTGTTCCATCATCTAAAACTCGTGTTAATAATACTGGTTTCTTCCACTGTAAAAAGGCAAGAACCAATATCTTGATGAGGTCACCAATCTGGAGAATTTATACAATATATAACAAATTCTGTACAGTTCACAATGATCTGGACGTATGCTTTATGTCGTCTAAAGAATTTAGAGATTCCATTGTCAATAAACTCTGTACAACTACTTTGTAAAGCTCAACACTATAATTAGGCCATTGCCTGTTTTGTTGTCACTAAATAAATAAAATAAATAAATACAAATAAAAAACTGACTTTTAAGGTTGATCACAAATTGGTTTTCGACTCTTTCTCAATTGTTGATTATACGAATATTGAGGCAAATACAGACAATATTATTATGCGGTTCGTAGTCGCCAAGACGTTACAGCAACTGGCTTTAAAAGTTGTTTCGAGTGTTCTGCATACGTTTATTTCAATAAACAATCGATAATCGTTTTGGTATTACATGGGAAAACAAAGAGCAAGTAGGAATTAGTGAAAGTGATAGAGTCATTTCAACGTTTTGAGTATTTGTTTTATACAGGGGCAAAGTAACACGGACAAAACCACGTCACGAGTTTCCTGATATGAAAATAAGAAAAAAAAAACTTATAGCCAATCGAAGGTGCACAAACGTTTGGTTTCGGCGCTATAGGCTTCCGAAAGTGTGGCAAAATAAAGTCAAGAGCTTGATATTTTCAATACCATTAACAGTAGAACTGAGTTGGCAAGGTACCCTTACAGACATGTAACCTGCTCTATCTTTTTGGACAGACCTTGAGGGTACCATGCCGCCTCAGTTTTACTGTTAACGTTATTGGAAATATCAAACTCTAAAATTCATTTTCCCACACTTTTGGCAGCTCAGCACCGAAAATGAAATATTTGTGTATCCTCTATGGCCTATACTCTTACTTTATGTCACGAGCCAGCCCGGTGGCCGAGCGGTCTGCGGCGGCAGGGACATGAGTGTGGATTTTAACAGCTAAAGGCGAATCGAGACGGGCCGAAGTCCAAAGTTTCTAGACTGGCCCATCCAAAAATAAAGTTTACCAAAGATTTTATGTCACGAATCTTGTGAGGTGGTTTTGTCGGTGTTATTTTGCGACGCCTTGTATCTCTTCGAGAGACATCTATTGTTTATAAGTGTGATAAGATTATAGTCGCGTATGCTCATATCAGTACAAAAACCCGTTTGGGGTAAAAGGAAGAGTGACGCAATAATTATACTCACAAAAGATGTTAAATCAATTTGGGAGTGACTTTCTTTGTGTGACTACCATGGGCGGATTGAGGATAGATATTCTAGTGGGACATTTACTTTAAAAGTTATCGTTTACAATGAAACATTTAAAGTCATTTTAAAATGACTGGGGGGCAATGCCCCCCCCCCATGTTCACCGTGGCGGAAGGGAGTATACTAAGTCTCTTAATTTTATTACAAAGGAAACACTTCCGCCATAGTGACACAAAGAAAGTCACTCGCAAAATGGATATCACTTCTTTTGAGAGTATAGTTCTTGCGTCACTCTTCCCTTTACCCCAAAGGGCTTTTTGTACTTATTTCACTTATTTTGTAAGGCTGAATATTTAAAAAAAATTCATAAAAATAAACTTACATTTGGTTGAAATCGAGTAAAAAGTAAACATAGTCTTCATACAGAAGGTCGATTTTGAACCATGAATATGGTTCCGTATCTCGGAAACGGTAATTCCTATAAAAATAAGCTTTTTTTTTTACGCCTAAGGAGCCCGTAACTGACCATCAAAACTCCTTGAAATCAACCATAAGGGGTTAAAGCAAAATGACAGACAGAATGAGAGACATACTTTTCGATCATTTGTGAAAATTCTGTGATTCGGCTAAAAAGTCATAACTTTTGAACCCCTTCATCGATTTTGTCCTGTGACACCGTTTGAAAGCGATTTTGTCATGTGACACCGCTTCTGAGTATAAAGTGTAGATTACGATTCTGTAAGATTCGGCCGCTTGTATGGTCTGCGGTCAGTGTTATCATCAGAAATGTGAAATTTTGAATTTTATTTTCGAATCACCCTAGGGAGTCCCAGGGAGGTCCTACCGATCAGAATTTATTTCTGTCTTAGTATGGCAAAGAGTTTTCAAACGCAATTACAAGTATCAAAATCAGGCTTATAGTTCGCTAGATCCGAAATTAGTTGTATATATGTGAGTGCCGCTAACAGACTCGTTTGTGAGCGTCACTCGAAGAACAACCGTTCTTCATGATTTCAATATAATTGATTCTTGTGTGGAACATTTGGGAACGCCATCTTTGGATCGGTGACTTATGAGGAGACTGAGGTACGGGTTAGTCATGTATAACATGTGGTTTATAATTTCTGCAGTGTTAAAGTGGAGATACGTGAGTTTTAATGTCTAGCGCTTACATTCAGAAAGGGGATATTAGTAACGTAACAGTACAATTAATGGAGGAATTTAAGGAAATCCGGCCTAACAAATTAGAAGGAAGTTGAGACTTGGCACAATTGTTAATTGACACTAATTAAAATATTGAAAGTCCCCACAAATCCACCTTATGCTTTAGCTGCCATCTTGGAAAATGGCGGCCAAATGTAGTTTAGAGGGAATTAGTGCAGGACCGTTACAGCTGTCAAAAATACAAAGAGACAAAAATATTATTCATAAAGAAACAAATATTTCATGTTATGTAGGATGAAAAATAAAAAAGTTACACAGGATTAAAGATCTACAATTCTGGATTGTATTGAAGATATGAAAAATTGAAACAAATCTTTTGGGTAGAATCATCCTAATTATAAAAACAAATGTTCACATATTGGGATTATTTAGTTTTCGGATTTGTGAAAATGCATTTCAAGTGATGGTAAAGTCCTGTACCGCTAAACGGCGCATGGAAGGTGTGGAAATAGCGTTCTTTATATTCTCGAACAATACCACGAACTGAGGTTGCATTGTCAATCCCACGCTACACCGGCTTTACATCCCAAAGTGACCGAGAATACAAATTTGATTTGAGGCTGAGCGCACCTCCTAAGCGGAATTTGACGCCCAAATCGCAGTCAGACGCGCTGTCGCCTGAGCCACGGCGACTCCCATTTCAAGCGATTGAGTTCTCATAATTAGTTCACTGCTATCATAATTAGTGTCTACACATCGCTGTGCACAGCAAACCGAAGTGTTTATATTGGCCTCTTTTGGCACATTCTAACATGCAGTTGCACAAAATGTGGTTTTAAAATTCTAATAGAGTTGCTTCGTTGGTACTAGGGCTAGTTTTGAGTCATGGATCAGTCCCATATGGTCAGTTCCAAGTACAAGGTAACTATAAAAGTTCTTGTCGTTTTTCACAGAGACAGAAAGGTATACAGAAAATGTCACTTACCCTTAGTACTTAAAAGTAATGCTCATCGGAATCCACCACTTGTTGGCTTCCGACACTTTCTCAACTTCCACATCTTCCCTATGCGTTGCAGGTGTCGTTTGACTTCCATTAGAAATCAAGAAGCGTTCGGCAAGCTGACTACGCCTTCGACTGCTGTCCTGCTCTATGGTCGCCTTCAGGGCCTCGTCATCCAGGGCTTGTGGGCGCCCGCTGCAGGACTAATCACATAAGGACAAATCTCCGGACCTGAATTTCTGGGACTAATTCCTGGCGGTGCGTTCATTATCCCTAAAGATTTGACATGTTCGGGAACTTTATTTTGCTGCGTACAAGTTCACCTTAAAGTTAGAAAGCAGACAGCCCCAAACGAACTGCTTCGACATCTCCAATCGTCTTCGCCACTACTCAAACTATGACTGCTGTGAGTACGCGAACCGCTTGTCTTGGTCAAGCAGTCCCCGCCCGAACCAAATGGGGGACTCCTTTACTTCCGGAATACTTTACTCCAGGTGAGTCCATGGAACAAATATTTTTATTATTTCTTAACATGATTTAGCGGTATAGAGTTAACAGCTGTACGCCCACACAGTGAAGGCAAACATCAAAGATGGCGACGGCTTAAAACTTAAATTTCTATCACGTGGTCAACGGATGGATATCCGTATTTCGGAAACGGTACGCTTGCGCAAGACGGACTAACGCCAATCAACTGAAAGGGTTCGACAACATAAAGATACGCGTTCGAAATTATAATTGAAGGTTGCAGCTTAAAACTTTACCTTCACTGTTTCTGTGCTACAATACCGTTACACAGTGTTGCCAATTCAACTACTTAAACTGTACTAATAGTGTTCTGTACCCGACCACAAAATGTTGAATATATAGGAAAATATTTTATAAACGTGTTAAACGAGCCTAATAACTCAAGTAGATTGTCTGGAAGAAGACGGAATTGAATTTATTTATGGCCTTTAAGCATGGGGAAGAATTAAAAACTTGTGTACGACTTTTATTAAAAACATTTTTATTTTACGTCGAACAAAAAAATTTTTCTTACAAAAAGTGTTTATTATTTTATTAAGAATATTTTTCTCATTTTATATTTTTGATTACTTAGACCATTCCGAAGCTTTTGCAATAAAACTGAATTTCGGTCGCCATTTTCTAAGAATTTTCAAGTTGTTTGACTTATTCAATTCAATCATTTCATTTTGTTTATTCAAATTATTACTTGCTAAATATTCATCCACATCTCTTTTTTTTTCTCTCCTCTTAATTTAATAAATTGTTTAGAATAGGGTATCCAATTTATTTGCCAAATCAGAAATGCCATGATCAAAATAATCTTTGAACGGAAGTTAAATAACACATATTTGTTTGCGATTTATTAATTTTCTACTGCTCTTTCTAAATGTAATATTTAATGTAAGATATTATAGTTCTTTTTATTCGAAATACTTTATGAAACTCTCCCGCCTAGCGATCAGACATTACACGAAAAGAGCCAGTGATTCTGCCAGGATTTTCATCTTTTGGGGGGCGTAAGTAAAGTTTAGCAGTATTTCTATGAATTTTTTACCATAAAAAATTAAGTTGAGAATATCCTCGACAATTTGGAGTTGTGTATCCCCTACCGTATTCGGGTGATTTTGCAGAATTATTGGGGAGAGCGATGAATAATGCACATGTTCTCTTACTCTAAATTTAAAGTAGTTATACCACAGAAAAACATAGATAATTAACTTACATTAATAAATACGTACGCATTTCTGTTGGGCTTTAAAGAAGTTTTAGGGCTGATCAGAAGATGTCTCTGGAGCTCAATAGCATATTTTCTTAGACATCCCGATAAAGTGAAGCTTATTATTTGTCCGTACTGCCATACTTTAGCTAGTAGAAAATGCTGAGCCAATCATAGTATCTTCAACAACTATTGAGCTTAGAGGAGTCATCTACTGGTGAAACAAAGAACTTGTTCGAAGAACTTGGGTACATATTTCTTAATGAAGGTATTTTATCTACATAGTTATGGTAATGTGAAGTTTTGAAATTTCTTGAGTTTAGGAATAAAGTACAATTAAATTAGTAAATTAATTTGAAAATATATTTTTTAGCATCAAGATATGTTTTAAGATAAACTTTCTTGTTTCCAAAAAGGAATCAAGATGTCTTGAAAGTAGGTGAGCACGCCACAGAAAAGTAACTTCGTTTTTTTATTATACTGAATATTTCTACTGTTTACAATATTCATTGTTACCAACGTCTTCAAGGGGCTTGTTCAAGCCACGCCTACTGAAGTAGATTTATTGTTCACCGCTAAATTCGTTTTAACTTCCTGCTAAATTCGTTTTAACTAAATTCGTTTTAACTAAAAATGGAGCCAAGGAAGTGAAAAGGGTGATTTTAGGTAAAACGCATGTGGCTAGATGGTATGGACAACTGAGGAAAGAACAGTGACGTATGTAAAGTACCCAATGACAAATTATGACGCAGAAGAAATTCTCGGAAGACGTTAGAAAATAAAAATATGCTATAACAGCAGAAAAATTAAGGATTGAAAAATTGAGCCCTGCTGCTTCTACACGTATCTTCAAACCATGTAGATTTCTATTTGAAATGGGAATCTTAGATTTTAAGTTATATCTTGATCCTGAATAACATATACTACAAACTTTATATTTTGTTTTTACTTTTTATTAAAATTGTATTCTTAAAAATGAAGAATTAAAAGAAATACATATATTAGTATAACTTATTAAAAAATTAAAAGCAGAATGGTAGACCCAAGTCTTGAAATAGAGTATCTCGTGTCTGTTTTAATCAAGGGGCTATTTGAATCAGGTAGTGAATGCGATCATGGTTCATGAGTTTTTTTTTTTTTTTTTTTTTCCCCGCTCTCTATATATGGACATATCATTTGGAAGAAAAACTCACAAATCATGACGGTATTTACCTTCTTTCTTCCTTCTAATAGACATCTGTTAGTTCAGATCGGTAGTGATAATAATTAGACATTTCATTCCTTTTGGATGATTTACATCTGCAAGAATTAAAGGACACGTGTCGATAGGGTGTCATAAGATACCGAAAATTAAAATTAATTCTACTAAATTTAATTTGTCAAAATATAGCTACGGATTTTTTTTTCGAAACAAGTGATTTTTTATTTCAAAATATGTTCCGTGTTTTAATAACAAAAGACGGACAAAAATTCGGAACATTTCTAAGACTTTTAAAACAGTAATTTATTGACAATATTAGAATTTTATATTCACTGCAGTACAACGACACGTTTTGCTCCGAAGATGCTACAGGCGAAATGATGACATATATTGCGTTAAATAACGAATGAAATACACTAGAACCTCGTTCATCCGGACTTGATGAGACCGGACCAGTTTTGGATAACTGAAATTCAGGATAAAGCTAGATTTACGATTGTTTTTCATGTTACAAGTGCGTGCAAATACGGTAACAAAATTATTTATTTTACAAAAGACAACATTATTTTAACAAATTGAATGAAAATATTATGCAACACTGCATATTTACACTGCGTACAAGTAATTAAACGAGTTTACTTGTATATCATGTATTTTGAAACTCACGAAAATTGATTCCATAATTTTAGAAAATTGTTTCGGATAAAGCGGAGGTTTTACTGTAGTTTCAACTACTTTTTATCTCTATTGAATTTTTGTGTTTGGTGGTGCAAGGAGTGATATCATTTTCTGTATTTCATAGAAATACATATTAAACACATCACTGTTAAAAATATACTGATGAAATGTATGACATACTAAACGTTTTCGATTATTTCGCAAGAATCTATTTTGATATATTAACTTGTTTTTGGTCACAGACCATAGGACCTTTTTGACAAACTTTTAAAATTCTGTCCCAAAAGTGTCTGAACACAATCCTGATTTTACTATTAATATTTCATTAAAACTAATTGTACTCATTATTGAAGGACGAAACGAACTTTGGTTCGTGAAAGTTAATTTCTGTTGACCTCTACTGAAATTTGAATAATTGACGTAAAACGAAAAAGGCGGGAAAACCCACTTGGATTGAGCCTTAGATAGTTGGAATTACTTCAAACTGCCACCTACGTATACCAAATAGGTGGAGAAATGGCGTAATTCTTCAAGACTGTGACACACAGCAAATATAGGACAAGTTTTAGTCATGACATCATCAGCCCCTTTGCAATTGCAGGCGTGCGGTATCGGTTTCAAATTAGATATTTTACTTGCCGTTACATTTATTTTACTGCAAAAATATTATTAATCACTATATTTCGTGATACAGCGGAACGAACTTGAGTTCCAGCGCTGTGGAGGGACACAAGACAAATAACCTTGCCCCAGACACAGTATTTTGTGTACACAATGCTAGTTTAATACTATTTGTAAGAGACTCGCTTCTTCACGTTTCTACACATTTAGAGAGACTAGAGGTGACCAAATCTTGACTCATTTGGGGTTTACAACTGTTATACTTAAATGCATAAAGGTGTACATTTATAGGGCAAATTCTGTAGAAATGATGTAACAATTTGTTACACTATTTCTTCACTAACCTTACAAAATTGCAGTTTATTGCCAAAAAAATATGAATCAGTTAATAAGGAAACAGTAATCTTTATCCCAAAATTTTCTCTCTTCTTTGTTGAATTACTTTCATGGTGATACAAGAAGTCAATGTGTAAATGTATATATATCCACGATAGAATGTTGTTCAATCTTTATTTGTATACATTTATTAGTAACCCAACTATGATTCTTTTGACAAAATATTAAGATTAAAGTTCTGAAGCTATCGCTAGGTATAAAGAGGATAAATTACTGTAATTTATTTAACTTTTTGTAAAACTTTCTTATGTAAATAACTTTATTTGATTTGAATACTATAATAAACATTAGGAGAGCTCAAATTTCAACCCAAAGCATGCTCTATAGTTGAAAAAAGAAAACTAAAACGTACAGTTAACAAGATATGCCATGCTGTGAAAGAAAAAATAACACTCAACAGTATTTGATTTTCGTGACCTCGTCCGTTGCCCCAAGACCAGTGTGAAACCAAATAATGATTGTCTTTAGCAACAAATAAAAAGTAGTTCGTTCAAAGACCATATT
>JAGDQP010042052.1:0-11281 GCA_022664845.1 Lepisma saccharinum | reverse complement strand
TTTTCAAAGATCAAATCGATTGGCGTGCTGCAGAACTATGAACGATCGCGAGAAAAGATGACGTCGCGCGTGAAGATGAGTACTCTAAACACCAGAGTGTTTGAGCACTTGAAAGAAATGTCTGCACGCAATGCCATAATTCACGACAGAACAATCAGACAGTGGGCATTGCTAATCAAACGCCAGGTTGATCCAGATGATAAACTGAATTTCAAGGGATCAGATTAATGGATTTACAAGTTTAAGAAAAGGAACAGGATCGTCTCGCGATCTATTACTCATAAAGTGTCAAAGACCTGCGCCTCAAATGAGAAGGATATACAGCGGAAATCAGATGAATTCGTCAGAAAAAATGAAATTCTTGTTCATTGAACGATATTTGATTCCCAAACAGATCCTGAACACAGATCAAAGTCGTTTCGAGAAAGAAATGCATTCAGGACGAACACTTCGAACAATGGATATTAAACGAGTATATGCAACTGTAGGATCTACGTCGGCAACGACGCACTCATACATGATAATGCCAGTTATCTCA
Organism: Lepisma saccharinum; assembly: GCA_022664845.1. Taxonomy (NCBI): domain Eukaryota; kingdom Metazoa; phylum Arthropoda; class Insecta; order Zygentoma; family Lepismatidae; genus Lepisma; species Lepisma saccharinum. Next base: position 10,743 of record JAGDQP010042052.1, on the reverse strand, counting down.
ATGGACGGCGCTCTACATTTGACGATGTACATGGTTTGTGCAGAATCCAGCCGGAAATTTCCTCAAAGCGAACCAGCTGATCCATCAAATATTATGTCTTATGCTTCTGGCTCTGCTAACATGAAAAATGATCAGAATATAATGCTGACCAATGTATTCTGGCCAAGTGTGTCTACTTTATACGAAGAACCCATGTTTCTGCTTCTTCATTCGTGGTCAGCCAATGCGGATGAAGTGTTAATCAAATCAACAATTCCAGAAAGCATTAATGAATTTGAATGACATTTGATTCCACCAGGATGCACAGGATTTATTCAGCCACTGGATGTCTATTTCTTCCGCCCGTATAAAGCATTTGTTAAGTTCGTGACTGATGCCATTATCACGACCGAAGAGTTCAACATCTGGCATCGGGACAACGTCATTCGTCTCCAATAGTTCACTCATTATCAGTTTTCGTCCCCAATGTTTCGAAACATGATCAAGTATGCATGGTACAAGTCAGGATATCTGGACGAAGAATCGGAACCATTCAGGATGCCGATGCAGTACTGCTGTGACACTGTTGTCTCTGAAGTTTGTTCATCAGATCAGTGCAGTGCTTTTTCATTCATGAGATGTGCTCATTGTAACAACACGTTTTGACTGAATCATCTCCTCATTGACTGTCTGCATATAAACTGCACTTAACTCGAATTTCCTGATGACTATTTCATGATTCCTGGTGATTTAGCTTATTACCACTGAAATGAAAATAGTGTTGGCGAAGTAGTACACAGCACTAGAATAAACTATACTTTGTCAGTAAATGACGTTGACTTCATCGTTATAGTCCCTGCCTTTACCGATATTTTCAGGCTTTTAATATTCTGGCAACACTGCGAATGTCTACAGGTGGCAACACTGACGGTGCTTTACACTAGTGGTTTCTAGTGTAGAACAGCATTACCTGTAATCATGGTAAGTTACACTTGATTCTCTGCTTTCGTTTATGAGAAACTGGCAAAAGAAAATGGGTATAGTTTTCTGGACCGAAGCACCAGTACACCCTTAACCCGTTCTCCTGCCTCTCACACTCCTGCTCCGAAAAAATAATCTCACACTCTGACTTCCTACCCTGTCCCCTCTCTTTTGGAATCAGTCATGCGAAAATCCCCGGAACTTGGTTCGTAAGGTTCCCTTGTCAGCCTTGATTAGAAATTATACCAATTGAAATGTAACTGATTAAATAATATTCTACTTACCTTACTGGAAACAGCCTTTGATGATCAAACTGTTACGAAAACGTTTTCCTGTAAACCAAACCAATCCCAGTGCATTGGAGAAAGTCTTTAATAGATTAGTTGTATAGCAGGAACTACCACTAACATAGTTGATGACTCTGTAAGACATGCACATCATGGAGAAAAGATTATCTAGCATATGTGTTAATATTGGGAATCCGAATCCCTCATTGAAAATTTGCATTGTTTTCGTGAAATCATAATGAATTCTTTTGAAGTCAGAAATGCATTCGCAAGGAGTTTTCTTTTCTTGTCTAGTAGATTTTTTGGAAATCTCTAATGGATCAAAGCATAAGATCTTTCCATTAAGAAACGAAAAATTTTCCTTTATTATTTGAGATACAGTAATAAACTAAATATCGATTATTAAAGTTTGAAATGATGGTAAAATATTCGATATTGTAACCGATGGTGAACAACGATAAGTTTCGAAGTGTATGCTTTGAACGGAAAGAACTGTTACCATAAGAAACGGAACAGTTATTGTACCGAGAATTCTCCTCCTCAATTTAAACTGATAGCTTGTGAAGTCTGGAATGATATATTTTATATCTGAAGAAAGTATTTCGAGTACGAGGAAAGTTCTTTTATGAGATTTGAAAACTAAGAAAATTGCTCCTGTGAAATTAAAGACTGAAGGAGTAATTGCTAGAAATTATCCGAATATGATTGAGGCTGTTGTTGATTCAGGGCAGAACAACTTTTTGGTTGTAAACGCAGCAATGTTTGAGAATAAAAATATGCAGAGACTGCAAATGGTCTTCAAAGAACAGTAACACCATGAATTAAATAGCGTAAGACCAAATAGCTGGGATATAAATTCAAGTGAACTAAACCCTGAAACTAAATACATTTTGCCCATCTCTATTCTAACCTTCAGGTTCTGCGTTCTATGGTATAGAACAGATAAAGTTTTCGAAGAACTAACTTTCGTTAAACGAAAAGAAACAATGCCATAAACCAATTACACTTCGGTTTTCTTCGTCGTTTTAGCGTTTTATCCGTGGAAATAATTTGAGTTCCTATTTGTGTGAATGATTTGCACCTATATTACTTTTTACGAAAAAGAAATTAACTTCTATTTTCAAACTAAATAACATCCGAGTGTGAACTGAGCTGAACCCTCAGCGCTTTCAAAATAATTGAATTTGGTGAAGTAGAACTATTTCTGTTATTTTGCTTTAAATGTTATTAGAAACGATGAGTCTTATGATAGTGATTTCCCTTTAGAAATGTAACAATCTTCGATTTCTGAACGTCTGACTATGAGAATAACTCAAATAAGATATACTGCACACTGTTTTATTCACTTTGTAACTGAAGAACTGGTGAACATGGCGGCTTAAGAGAAAAAAGCCGCAGAAATTTTTAGTGTTCAATTTGCATAATTCCAAAGTGTTTTTGGGCTTCAATTCAAGAAAATGTCTTCAGATATATTACATAGTTCTTCAGTGTATCATACAATAGTTTTTCAATGCGAAATTCAAAATTGGTAGTGAGAAATACATCTAAAAGTGGCTATGACTAGAGTTTATTACATAGTATTACAAAATTCGAATACGATACAATGAAAGAAACACGGAATGAAATCAAAGAAGAAACACATTTAGTAAGTTCATTTCAATAAATTACATGAGATGTTAAATGTAAACCTGGAAAATTTTCTTGGATATTTTAAAGTTTTGAACGTAAAAAGGTATAGATAGAGAGCATTAGAGAATAAAAGGAATTGGTATTTTTAGGAGTCTGTCAAAGAAAATTGCTGAAGAATTTAAAGCGAGTTGTGTATTTATGTAGCAATGCCCTCCGCTATTGGACCACACTTCACTCATTGGGATAGCTAGCGACGGATGCTTCTGGCGAGGAATTGTGATTACTGTAAGTGGAGTTGCACCTTTTCCTTTACGTCTTCGCCCGACCGAATATAGATTCACTTTAGACTCTTCTTCAACTCCTTAAAAACATGGAAATATCATAGATACAAATCAGTACTATAGCGTGGAATTTGTGTAGTTCAATTTACATACTGTTGCCTATGTTGGGCCCAATGTTGACGTGGAGAATAATGTCTGACATTCGAAAACCATGCCTGTTTTTCTTTTATCTTCTTCTGCAGGGATGCAATGGTGTTGATGAAGCCATCAGCAATGATGGTCGAAGTTCGATTCGAAAATTCCATAAGCCTAGATTATGGTGTTCAAGGAGAGGTATGGGTATCAATTTTCTGGACTGGTGTACTGTTTGCTCTTCTTAAGTGGTGGTAACGAAATGTGTTTGAGTCACTGTTATGGCAGATGCTCTGTTCCCTTCCTACACCTCTAATCAGTAGTGGTCAACAAACTGCTGACAGAGGCACAACGTGTTATTTTTGCAATCCTACCACCCAGTATTTGACCACTATCTTGGTAAAATGGCTTCGAAAATTAGTTTTTTTTTTAAATCTCGCTTGAAAATCATTAAGGGGCAATATAACGGCTTTGAAGAAGGGGTATAATGCCAAAATAGGTTTGTATTAATATCGCAGTGCAGTATTTCACTTCGAAAATGTCATTTCTTAGACAAACCAAGATCTTCCTAAACATGTCATCGAACTCAATCAGAACATTACCTCATAATTTTATCATTAATAAAGTGCAAGATAGTGCCTATTGGTAAGAAATTGAACATTCGTGTATGGTTAAAGTAAGGAAATGTTATACAAAGGTGTGCATGCCATAACTGCAGATCAGCGCTATTTTGTGTCCAGAAGCAACTAGAACAAAGATTTTTAAATACGTATAAATTGGGTGTGTGACATTTCAATCGTCATTCAGTTAAAGAGTCGAGACACGATTGATGTTCAGTTGAGAACTAGTGGACGCACATAATCGACACAACATAGAACATCACTAGAACTTATCGAACTATCGTATGTGATAGTTTTGGTCTTCTGCGTTACGCCTTTGAGAATGATTTCTCAGAGTATTAGAGAGAACATGGTGACAGCAGGGTCTCAGCGCACATCTTTTAGATCCTAGGTTGGATCCCAGCAACAGTGGAACTGCACATCACTGGTCTGACTTGGCTGCAGCATATGTCATTGGTACGACAAAACAACACATAAATAAAACTGGCTAGACCTACGATTCTACAAACAATCGCAGGCTACTGTCCTCCGAAAGGGTTTTAACAATATAAGCATGAATCGTTATAACATAGACTGGCACCGCTGACAACTTCAGTGCTTAGGTTCGAGAAAATCCACAGTACTTGCGTCGAATTATGTTCATGCTAATTTTGTAGATGTTACTGAATGGAATAACTGAATTTGAATAATTGATTATTTTTAAATGTTCTGGCAACACTGAAATTTTACACCAATCAAGATTGTTTCGGGTCTGTTTATGTACACTATTGTATTTCGCCCTTCCCCATGGAGAAATGCTCAATTTAAACTATTAGCGAATTTAGATATAAGTAGTCAGGGAAAGCACCTTTGGCCCTGCGCTCCATACGGTACTTACCTCTGCATAAAACACAATTGTTTTCTGTTATTTTTCGTCTTTCCCGTTAGAGAAACGCTTATTATCAACTATAAGCAACTTTTCATGTAATTATACGACAATGTCCCCCATGCCCCAAGGCAATTTTCGTTTCTTCCTTCCGGTACACTTTGACTATAATTCGACGACACCTCATGCATGTCTACACTATATGGTTTATGAGATATATTTTTGGTATGCCCTGGCAATACTGACAACGGGGTTCCTGGAGAGCGAGAACATCTCTAGTATGTTCTTATTGAGTCGAAACAATGTTTATGCTGCTATGACTAATATAATGGAAGTTATTAGAAATATAATTTTATACAAAATAGGCTGGTAGCACTGCCAAGTGGGTTGTTTGGCAACGTAGGCCCTCCTAGTGATTTAATAGTGTGTCGAATAATGTTTATGCTAAGTTTGGTGAAGCTAGGTCTAACGTAATGGAAGCAATTTGAACGAATTATATTGTTTTAGAAAATTGACCACCATTTTATAAGTTGACGAAGGTTCCATTTAAATATCTGGTATTCCAAAAGTGACGCAATCCACTATCCCATACTACGTAATTTTGTAACTAAAACACACAGACACAGACATATTTTATGTGTAGATATTGTCCTCTATATTGAGAATTGTTTAAGATACTAACAAATGAAACATCAGTAACCATTTAGACGCGTTATAAAAATGTTGCCAGAGTGAGATGTTTATAAAAAGTATATTCTCCTGTGCAAAATCCGTTCGTGAAATTGATTACAAAATTTCTGGTTGTCACTCGACCCACCTTGAAATTTATTTATTTTTATTTGCTCACACCTTTCTTGCTTAAAGGTGTGTGTGTCGGACCTGGAAATTTTTCGACGAAAAATGGTAACCTCTCAAAATAATGGGATACGTGTTTCAACAATTTCTCTTACTTTTTATTCTTTCTGGAGATACAGAGATGAGAGTAGACTTTATGGATACCTTGTATCATCACCATCCAATTTGATCTATAACTTCGAATATTTACGATTCAAGGTTTCAGTTACGATACATTTCATTTAAATTCGAAAGACCCGTGGAAAGTAATACTGTAGAATAATTAAGTTAAAATAAAAATATTCTACATTTTTGCTGTTCATGAAGTTCTGCTGGCGTCTATTATTAATCCAATTTTCTCGGGATTTCTGCCAGAATAGGTTTTGCTGGATAGCTAACTTTCATTACCATACAGCGGTAACATCTTCAGAGCTGTGACTTGTGGTGTACTGGACCTGTATTTATATGCTGCTCGTAAGAAAAGCTGTCCTCCTATTGGTTGTCGTCTTTAGCCAATGGTGTGATAGGATGTGCGTGGTTGAAGCTGTTCTCTGATTGGCTGTTGGCTTTAGTTGCTGTTGTGCTGTCTGCTGCATTTAGAAGTTGAAGCCAAATATCAGGAAAGTGATAAGCATCGTCTCTGTTGTTGGAGGGCCTGTGAGTTCGAATAAATAAAACTTCATGTATTTCCAGTCCCAAAAGTGCTTTGTTTTCTATAGAATTTCAGTTTGGTAACACAAGGCTGTATGTTTATGTTGTATACAGTGTTCAGCTTTTGCAGATTTCTCCGGTTGCCACAATCAGGTGTGTCGCTGGTATTCCTTTATTCTATCTTCTATGTTTCTTCCTGTCTCTCCTATGTATGTGGCCTTGCATTCACATGTAGTTCTATAAATACCTGGACACCAGTTATTCCAGCGGAAAAGTTTCCAGCATGCTATGTTCACACTCGACAACCATAATCAGCTTCAAAGTAGCCCAAATCAATTTGGATAGATCTGAATTAGCAACAACAGAAATTAGGCAATTTTGCGAAAAGGAAGAGGTGGACATAGCATGTATGCAGGAGCCATATACCTAGAAAGGAAAACTGATCAATATGCCGCTGGGCGCTGTAACCATACTGCCTGAGGATCCGAATCCAATGGTTGCGGTGGTGATCTTTAATCGGCAAATAAATACACTCGTAACCTAAAATATGTGAATAAATGGACGCTCTGTGTCGATAGAGGAACGGAAAAACATAAAATTACAATTGTGAATGTATATTGTCAATTCTCCATCCCGAGGGACATCTTCATCCAGATGATTGAAGATACAGTATATTACCTGGATTTTTGTATAAGGACATAATTATTTTGGGGGATTTCAACGCTAAGTCTTCCCTATGGTACTGCCGTGATACAGATGACAACGAAGAGATGTTCGAAGAGTTAATAGAACAACATAACCTTGTGTTCTTAAACAGAGAGGGACAACCACCTATCTTCAGAGGCAGAGCCGGAGCGGAATCAAACATAGACGTTACAATGTCTAGGGGAGATATTTCAAATTTTATATTTAATTGGATTGTTCATGACTGTGCAACTACTAGTGCCCACAACGTCGTCCGCTTTAATATAGAATTCAACAGAAATGAAACTGATGGAGAATATAAACTTGAAGGAAATAACACCAAGTATAACGTCAGTAAAATAAATAATCAGAAATTTGTGGAAAAATTTAAACTTCCGCAAATTGAACATAATTGTAATCTGATGGAACTGACAACTAACCTAGAAGATGCAATATGCCAGCAATAAGAAGTTCAGCGCCAACAATTAAACAGGACAATAAAAAAGAACACATTTCTGGACGGATAGCCTTAGTAAATCAAAACGAAGGCGAGCAGGAAGAGCTATAGAGCGGCAGGGGATCACAGTTTGAGAGCTATAAGGCTGCAGAAATATAGAAGCATAAAACAACAATTCGAGAAGGAGCTGAGAGAGACAAAGAAGAAAACCTGGAAGAAATTTGTAGAAGAGAATCTAAGCTTAGATATATGGGATGTGCCGTACAAAATTATAATGAGAAAAATCAAAATCAAAGGATTGCTAAACACACTTAAGGATGACAAAGACAACTTTACTACTAATTGGAAAAATACAATAGAATTGCTCTATCAAAAACTATTTCTGATGACCATATTGAGGACGACAACGAGGATAACAACGAAGCGTGAAATGAAACAAAAAATATCCGGACTGTGATAATGAAAATCATGACGAAATAATTGTTTCAATCGATCAAGTAGCGGATATATTAAGGAAACTAAAAGCAAGGAAAGCTCCGGGACCAGATCAAATACAAAAATGAGATCTTCAATAATAATCAACAATTATGGACACATTATTTAACTATATTATTCAATGAATGCATCCTACAAGAAACGTTTCTGGAATCATGGAAAAAAAACAACCTTATAATATTCTTTAAAGGAAATGATAAGGATAAATTTAACCCCAAATCGTATAGACCGATATGCTTGCTAAACACGATCAGCAAGTTATTTGAAAAAGTTATAGCTCAAAAAATCAATCAAAGAAGGAACGATCTGACAAACTGTAAACTACAATATGGTTTCCGTCCGGGTAAGTCGACAGAGGATGCTATCAATGAATTATACACTGAAAGAGGAAAATTGTAAATATGTTATTGTAATCTTCTTTGATATTGTGGGGGTCTTCGACAATTTGTGGTGGCCCTCATTACTAGTAGAACTAAAAAAGCTGAATATTCATAAGAAATTATGGAAAGTAATTGAAAATTACTTTAAGGATAGGGCGATAGAGGTGGAAACGGCTGACGACGTCGTGGTGAAGACTCCTACTAGGGGCTGCCCTCAGAGATCGGTGTTGGGACCTTTCTTCTGGGACTTGGCCTTCCAGTTTCGCCTAGAGATGCTAAGCGGGATGCAGCAAGTTGAGAGGGTGGTGGGATATGCCGACGACCTGGCGGTCGTAATAAAGGGAAATTGTCGTCTTGACCTAGTAAAGCCAACGAAATTACAGGGAAAATGACATCGTGGTGTAGGGGGGAAAAAGCTAACACTATCATTTGACAAGACAAAATATGTGCTATTTAAAGGCAATTTAAATTACAACAGAGGATCAATAAATAAAGTCAATGGGAAGTCAATAAAGTGAGAAAGATATATCATACATTTAGCCCTAACATTGGATGAAAAGTTAAATTTCAGGCAACATACGACAATTGTCAAGAATAAAGAAGTCAAAATAACACATAAGTTAGTTAATATTGCAGTAAATGACTAAAATTACCATGAAAATAATACGTATATACCACGATGTCATAATAAGTGCAATTGTGGGCTACGCCTCAAGTGTTTGGAGTCATCGGCTCGAGGATCTTAGACAAAAAAATAACAATTGATCTAGTGCAACGACAACTACTTCTGCATCTTTCAGACGCCTATAGAACTACTTCAACTAAGGCTCTCCAGGTCGCACTGGCTGGTCCCCCCTCTCCATCTCCAAATTAAGAAATTAGGCGCTACGTATTGGCTAAAATAGAAAGACCAAGATAAATTAAAATTCTACATAGACCTGCAGAAAACGTTTCTGAAATCAATTCAATCATTGTCGAGGCATGGCAGAACCAACGGAACGCAACCGATACAGGAAGAAGATTATACTCTATTTTTTCGAGCATTGAGGAACAATTGGATATGGAGCTGGAAGTTACGGGAGGTTTAATGAAATATCTAACTGTCCCTTTCGACAGAAGCTGCACCAGATGAACATTGTCGTGGACAATATGTGTCATACTTGTGGGGTGGTGGCTACGCCCGAGCATATCGTTATGCAATGCCAAGAAACCGAGCATCTTGCTAGAGATGAGAGATAACTCCTAAGAGAGACCCCGTCACAGACGTTCTGAGAACTCCGGAACTGGTTGTGGCCCTAAGGGGATTAACAGTTAGAATTTCCAACTACTATAAAAGAAAATTCATTAACGACGTGAACCACCGCGTACAGGAGACAAAATAAGGGAAAATAATGCAACAGCTTTAAAAGTAAGCTGGTGGGCGATTGTGTCCGCACAGCCGCGCCTATTAAGAAACAGAACTTAAATATGAAGCAAAATAAACTAAAAATATGAACACAATTAGGATAATTGTATCTGCTGGAACCCGGAAGAACTAGCGCCTTGAGGCGGAAACCGTCACAAACCTAAGTGTGTGAGTGTGTCAATGGAAGAGGTGCTGATGGATAACATAGCGAGTAAGGAAAGATAATAATTAATAATTGTGCAAAAACGCTGATCTTCTGGAACCCGGAAGCAAAGCGGCAAGATAGAACAAGTGGAATGAGTGAGGAAAGAGTGCATGAGTTAAGTGAAATTTTGTGGAAACTGTGGAATAATGGCAACGAGACTGAAGAAGGAGTAAGCTGTTGCAAGAAAAAGATACGTTAGTACCAGGAATGAGATGGCAAAAATAACTTTGTGGATTTACCAACGCGCACCTAATCCTATTTTTTACGTTGTTACAGGAAGAAGACGAAGCCATAAGAAGAAGCGGCTCAAGTTATGTGTTGTCCTGTTTAGTCTTTGTCCTGTCCTTGTCTCCTTGTTTGACTCCTTAAATGTTATATACTTTATGTGTTTCTTTCTTGTTTTTCTAAATAATTAGGATACAAGTATAAAGGGTCCTCCGATCCAAAAGGTCCATATATGATATTAAGGCCAGGAGAGCATTCTGGACACCTGGCAAAAGCCCGTCTCGTAATCCCAGAAGTCTCAGACTGATGGAACACATGAGCTTTTTGGAATGCCGGAACTCCAGCAATCCAAGAATCTCTAGGGACATGCCTGCCCCAAGGAAAGGAGAGCGAATATCTGCTCGTGATGCACTTTCCAGAAAGTACACAACTTGTCTTGTGCAATGGATGCAAAGAGGCAGGGGTGGAATGCGGGTAACTAATTGAAAAAAAAACAAAAGAATGTCCGTTCAATTCTATGGAACCTTTGCACCTTGTGTCCCGTAGCACTGACACCGTTGAATCCTCACAATTTAATAAAATTATATCTCATTTCCATTAGAATTAATCTGATGAAAAGCATTTCATCTTGCA
>JAGDQP010042050.1:0-16678 GCA_022664845.1 Lepisma saccharinum | reverse complement strand
AGTATACTGGACAGATACTGTTGAAGGAGTCTATAGTCATCCAAGGACTTTAACAAATATTTTTAAGTAGTCTGCAAACAAGAGCTTACGATAAGTTTGAATATGGTATGGAAAGTCATTAATAAATAATAAAAACGGAAGGGGACCAAGATTATATCTCTAAGAAACACCGGAACTGAAATAAAAGCAATTGGCTTTATATCCTTTACATACTGTACAACGGATTGTCTACTGTTATTTAAATAAAATTTTTAGAATTTGGTCATAGAAGGACTAAAACTGAATGTGGAAAGTATAAGAAACTGAATTAGTATATTATGGTCTGCGGTATCGATTGCTCCTTTTATATCGTAGTACACAGCATCTACTTCTCCTGTATTGTGTAAGGTGGAAGCTATGAAGTCTGTAATTATAGCCAGGTTATTTACAGTAGATCTCTTCTGTACAAAGTCATGTTGATATATTGAAAGTACCGGGTTAACACGCTGCATGACCTGATCATAAATAACACTCTCAAATACTGCAGCAACCGTTGATAACATGGCTACTGGACGATATTTTTCTACTTTATTTTTATTACTTGCTTACGGAACTGGGCATATAATTGATTCCTTAGCCACGATTCCAGTTACTGTTATGTCTGCCGAAAACAGCTTTTCTAAGCTGAAGCTCACGAAGAACTATCTAACTAACACCATGACTCAAGACTTACTGTTCCCTTGGCTCTTCTATCTATAGGAAACGACGTTGCATCTATTCTGGGCTCTAGCGATTTGATTGAAGATTTCAGTGACAAGTAATATCGCAGAATTTGAGTTTATTAACTATAAAATATGTCTTACTATTGTAAAGCCGCACTTGTTTATATAGTCAGAGGTAATTTTCGGTATTCTAATTATACGATATTTTATTTCACTACATCGAGTTTCTTTCCTGTAAATTAATACATTAATTAGCTACAGAAAAAAATATTCGGATCGTATTTACCTTTGAAGAAAAACATTTTTCCTTACGTGTATATTCAAATCCGAATAACGGTTTTCTGGTTGGCAAAACTTATATCAGTAAATATTTTCTTTAGGTTCGGACTTCATTAGTATCGTGGAATCACCAAATTCATTTCAATTGTTCGTTTTCCTTCTTGATATCGTTTGATTTCCGTGTCTCTTTCAAAAGCTCTATTTTAGCCCCTCTGTATCTGATCCCCTTTTAATGTTATTCCTTATTAGAAGTTCGTCAATACTTCTTCCGTATTCATGAAGATATTTACCAATTCCTCACACTTCTATAATTGTGTTCGAAATATATTTGTACCGGAATAAAATATGTAGTTGCTGTATTATTACAATCAGGGACGCATTTAGGGTGTGGGTTCGGGGGTTCAGAACTTTTACCTTTCAACTTTACAAAGGAAAAATAATTATTCCAAATAGTTAAAAAATAGTATTAGATAAGTAACAACTGTAGATGTTTAGTTGCTATTCTAATATAATTGTTAAAACCAGAGGTAGATTAGATTTCCAAATAGATTAATAATTACTGACCACCTAAAAGTAAACAAAAAGGTGTCCTTCAAGTCTTTTGGTTTAATGAAATATTAACACAGTCAAATTGGTCTCTGTCTCTTTACTGGAGAATGTACCACCAGCAATTTTTGGGACAGGAAATTCGAACATCCTTTACCGAATAGCGTTGTTAGAAAACAAAGATTAGCAAGTAATTATTATAGCAGCTCGCATTAGTATTTAAAGAGCAGAACTAAAATGATTACTAACCGCGTTTATATTTAATAAATTTTACATCTATTTCACCACGTCTGATTAAAATGGGAATATTTTTATTAACATGGACATCTGTCAAAATATGAAGATTATGGGTAAGCCCTCCATATTAAAAATGCAATTTCAGAAACTTGTGTGTAAACATAATGCACAATTAATTTATAATTTTCTTTTCAATGTTAACTTTCTTAACATATATAAAATGCCATATTTCGGACAAATATCAGGAATTGTGAAATATCCAATATATTTATAATTGTTAGCATTTTTGATCATTTCAATTGAATAGTCTCGAAAATAATATGTCATAATTCGTAGCATGGAAAGAACTAATACCGAATGAAACTAGTAACCTTCAAATCTGATTCCATGTTATCCAAACCCTTTGAATTTTGGTCTAATATATCCTCAGAACTCTTCTCTTGTTTTATTTCTATTTCGCTCTTTATGCCTTCCTCTTCAATTTCCTTTTGATTGGGGTCCGTTAATGCCTTCTGCAACTGTTTGACGATCTCTATCGATGAGACAATTTCGTCAGGGTTTAAAGTCTTTATCAATTCATCTAGTTTGTAATGTGAACCTGTACAAGTTGAAGTGCAAGGCTGAAATACAAAAAGGTATTTATAAATAAATAAGATTAAGAGATACAATGTCAGGATACAATTACAATTACTATGCAGATATTATTCTCAAGAAAATAGAGGAAGGGGAAATTAAAAAAAATCACGAACTTTGTTTCGGTATGTGGAACATATATAACGTGTGAGACATAAATCAAAGCGAATGTAGCTATAAAGGAAGAGGGTAAGCAGTGAAAAGTTCGTTGAAAAATGATCAGAAAAGATTGGCGAAAAATAATTTTATGCTTTCTATAGAGCAGTGATAATCAACCTGGTCTGCCGAGGGACACCTGCAGAACCGCCGTGGATTGTTAAGTCATCTCGAAAATTTTGAGACAGTGTATAGCAATTTCAATAATTTCATTCAGTATTTATTTTAAAAAAGAACGAACAAAGCAAACGTAGTCAGCGCTAGATAGAATCACTAGACGCTCCTGTTGGGTCATATTATGGATAAATTTGAATACCAAATATAGAATATTCGCTTAAATTTGAACGAATTTCATAGAAATAGCCACAAGAAAAGTTGACCAGGAACCAGAAAAAATGTCGAGGATATTGCGTTAATCGGGCACCTGAGGATAACATATCAAAAGAAAAACTCTCTGAACCTCGAAAATTTACGCTGCTATTGGCTGGTACTTGGACTACACGTGTACACGTTTGACCTACTGATGTTTAACTGAGCGCAAACAATTGTTGAAAAACAACAACTCAAACATCAGTTGAAAGTCTACTATTGTACATGTCAATGCAAAATGTTAACAATCAAATTTAAGCTTTCTGGCACGGGAAAACAAAGTTCCTTCGCATTCTGAGAAACTAGGAGTGTCAAGGTTTAAGGAAAACAAGTCGGACGCTAAAACAAAGGCGGCAGAATATAGATAGTTAACGTGTTTTGAAATACCGACGGCATGCTGTGGTAAACTATACATAATAACAGGAGAGTCAAGGAAGATCAAGTCATGTTGAAGGCTATACCACGATTGAGAACAATTTTATTATAGATGAAAATAAAAATAACTCTTAAGATTTAGAACCAGGTCTCGGAATTTCCCATCCATTTTTCCGAAGAACGTTGTGAAGTACTTTCACATAAATCACAAACTTATAAGAATAATAATATCTTAACATAATAGACGATTAAAAAAACAGGTAATACCAAAGGTTAGATTATATAGGATCGCCAGGTCCCGTAAGGGACAATAGTTTGAACTAATACCGGTAATTGTCCGGTAGTAGCACCTGGTGACCGGCAGGCAGAACTATCTACCGAGTCAACGACCGTTCGTAATGGATTTAGAACCGGATTATCTTTGTCTTTGAGAAATGTAAAATGGATATTGTTCTTCTCATTCCTGTGAATATTTCGAATTCAGGAAGCAGTACAAAGTTATGCAGCGTGTTAACATTAGTTATGTTTGTTAGTGGATTGCACTGTAGAATACATAGTAACTGCAAATAAACTTAATGCCGCTTCAACAACTTCAAGGAACCACAACCCCAAGAAGAAGCTCCCACAACCACCTAGTGCTACCATACTCCTACTTCTGACGCTACTGTTGTGATGGGAGCCTTTCTGTGAGAGCGGACACGTGCTTTCCGAAAATTGACCAAGTTCTTTGTTACCGGCCAGCTACGCTGTGTTGTGTTCCTGGTTTAGTAACAACCAATGATCACCCTAGTCCTCGACTGTGGTTCACCTGCATACCTGAAGATGCCACTATTATATTTCAATAGTATTCCAATCTATAGTTAATACGTTGAACTCTAATCAGCTGGCGATCCTATATACCCCCTAGTCCTTTATAATACAAGCAATTTGTAGTTGGAAGCCCAAATCGATGCTTAAATTTTAATATAAATATTATTTAGTTGTTCATTTTTAAAACAGTATACATGGATTATGTTGGCCGGCCTGAGCCATACTTGCCTAAATGACTTAAAATAAATTCAAATGGTTAATGTTGGAAATTTCTTGGTATAACTAGGTGTATTATGTGTAATTTATTTATGAATGGGCTGTTCTGAATTTTGAGTTGCCAATTTATCGATATAACTTTGTGTTTTATCTCTAATTTACTTATGAATAGGGTGTTATTTTCTGTTGGCCTTTTCTTGATATAACTCAATGTATTATATGTAAATACTTACTGAATAGGCTGTTCTGAATTTTCATAAGCTCGACGATAAGAGCATTATTTGTGATGTAGAAAGTGAGAACGGACCATTTGTCGGAAAGCAGCGTTTTAAAGGAAGGCCCAAAAAAGTGTTTTAGAGTTTTGCGTTTCATCGTAAGTTTTCTAGTAAAGAGAATATTCCAGAAAACATTCAAGTAAGGTTGTATCGTTTCTAAAATATGAAGGATTCGTAAATTGGATGCAGTATTGTGTTCAGCAAAGCTGAATCTCGTTTTTCTCAATACCCCACTTTTTCGTAAATTACAGTCAAATTTGCACAACCCAGTCAAATTTTAAGATATTTTTATAATTTTGGCGGGGAGTTGTTATGAATTATATTACTAATGCAAGAAAGTTAATAACCCAAATTTGACACATTCCGACAAACGGTTCCTTTTCATTTTCGAATCACTATTCTTCCCGTTTTCTAAACTTCGCGAACGTAATGTTTTAGTCATACAGGTGGGCACTAATACACCCATTTAAAAATAAATACTTAATGTATATACATTACACTTAATGATCTAAATCATAATTGTGATCGAATGTCTCCAGAGGACCCCGAAGCCATACATTTAAAGAATTATTTAGATATATACCTGCTTGTTCAACTTGACAACAAACCCACTCGTATAACTGAATCAGAAGAATCGCTGCTTGATTTGATTACAACAGAAAAATTAAATAATGTGCTTAAGCACTAAGCGTACGAACCAATAGGAAGATCTGGTCACTGTTTAACTACTAAAACCTTAAACATAATCAAACCACGCAGAAGCAAAATGAGTATATTTATCTTACCGCAAATACTCTTTTTTCTGACGAGCGTGAGTATTTTTAGACTGTAAGATCATAGATCATTTAACTAGGATCCACTTAAATCATATGAATCAATCGATGAATAAGTTTATTTTACAGAAGTTCCTTATAGACATTTCATAAACGTACCCGATTTCCACTGCCAAAATAACAGTCCGCAAACTACGTTACATTTCAAGCAACATACGGTTGTTAATGAAATTAAGAGATAAAGCACACCGTAAGTATAAATGTACAAATTTGCAAACACATTGGGATGAGTATAAACACCTCCGACACTTTACTACAATCTCAATGACAAGAGAAGGTAGCTTACTTCTCCCACCACATGAATAGCAGCAGTAGCCCAAAGGCTATGTTGTATAAATTCCGTATGTTAGGAGTGGGCAAGGCAAACCCTTCGCACTCTTTTCCTAGCAACGTAAATGATCCAAATATAATAAACATTTCTTTTTGTAGATGTAACTTAATAAAAAATTTACTGACAAGTCAGCTATATCTAGAAACGTGAGTTACTTCAATACGATGAAATTTAACCACCCGTCAGAGCCATTTACACTACGTCAAGTGAAGGAGTTCGAAGTGGAGAGAGCAGCAAAAAAGAATTAAGACGAATTCTACAGCTCTTGACGGTATCACAAGAAAAATGTTGAATTTAGCACTCCCATTCATTCTATCACGAATTAGCTCACATTATAAATTTTTGTTTCAATAACGGTTGTTTTCCCAGCCATTGGAAGGAAGCGAAAGTTACCCCACATACGAAGAAACCAACGTGGAATGAAACTTTAAATGGCACTAACTTATATTACCTATCTTGTCCAAAGTGATTGAAAAAAAATGTATATCAGCAAATGTCCAAATACGTAACTAAACTCAATCTACTACCTGTTAGCCACTGCGGTTTTCGCAGACACCAAAACACTACTACTGCATTATTACAAGTTACAGATGAACTGTTACTGGCAAATAATTCATCTTATCTTACTGTACTAGTTCTGCGTGAACTCATAAACGGATCTGATTTAGTGCAACACGATTTAATTATAGCGAAACTAAATTATTACAACGTAGCAAAGTATACTCTCTCGTGGTTCCGATCCTATCTCTATAACAGAGAACAAAGGGTTATGTTTCAAAATTCCGTACTGGTATTATTTGAACCAGGTAAAATTAATAATGGTGTGCCACAAGGCTTTATATTAGGTCCTTTACTATTTTCAATATACTCTTCTGACCTACCTTACATCGAAACATGCTCAAGTCTATCTTTATGGTGATGATAATCAATTATTTATCTCGCCTCCCCCCAGTCTATTAAATACAAAAGTGACACTTCTTAATAAGGATCTGAAAGCTATCAATGATTAGTGCGTCGGTAATGGGTTATTAGCTAACCCACAAAGATGAACATTTACGATCATAGGGACAAAAATAATCTGAATATATTTACTGATGAAATTAACGTGAATACAATGAACGTAAATATTCAACACTGCAAGGTGGTCAGAAATTTAGGAGTCCAGATGGATGAAAATTTTACTTGGAGCTCTCAATTGTCCACCCAGTGTACGAAAGTTCTGTCAACCGTGCGGTATGTTTACAAACTACGCGAATGCTTCACGATATCTTCTCGGTAACCTTATCCTATCTCTTTTCGATTACTGTAATGAAGTCTACGTACCTGGCTTAACCTGGAGTCAAGCAATATCTATACAGAATACAAAATGCCTGCGTAAGATCCAACCTTGGATTTGATAGATCGGAATATGTACTACCAAAATTTAATAATTAAAATATGCTATGTCAAGGAGGCGTAATGACTATTGTTGTTCAATATTTAAACTTTTAAACATAAAAATCCCATCTGCCTAGCAAATAAACTTAACTGTCGAAGAACTGTTCATCACTGCTCAACACGTAATAGTAATGCCTTTAATGCCTCCCGTTTCAGACTCTGCAAAACAGCTGGTTCATTTTCTGTTTCAGCAGCAAGAACATAGAGCTCTGTCAAGCCATATTAAATATTCTACCACTTCCAGTGTGTTCAGAAAGATAGTCAAATATTTCCTCCATCGGAGGCAATTACGAAGCTCGAACTATTATATATTTGTAACGTTTTTCGCCTCGTAGATATGCAACTGTTGACACCAATAAAATATTGTGTTCGGATGTCTGTATATGTTCATGTGTGTGTGTGTTTCAGAGAGAGAGAAAGAGTGCATTTAGTATATAGCTTTATTATTATTACTATTATTACCATTATCGTGCATTATTCTTTTTTATTGTATTGTAAATCGGGTACATTACTAACATTGTATATTTCGTGTAATTTTAATATTGTGGTAACCTTAGTGCACTATTTGTAATGTGCACTACTCTATTTTTTTTGCATTCTAATATTCTAACTATAATCTTATTTTAACAAGGGTTAGGTGGCAGAGCAGGCATTGGCTGAAACTCACCGGCTTCAATAAGGACCATTTCAATTCGATTTAATTCAATTTCAACAGCTGATGAATAATTTACTATGCCACAGTCGTATACGTTGTGCACAGTCCTTGATTGTTGAGAGGTTTTTTTTTTCAGAACTTGATTCTTCAGCTGAGAAAACAGGAAAGAAAGGGACGCATTCAACTACTGTAGAACAAATCTCCCCGTATGTGTTTATGCAGACGTTGTTGAAGTGTCTATATCGCAATTGTTTCCCATAATTCTTCACACGTTTATGTATTATGCCTGAACAGCTTTGCAGGCATTAATCTAAAACTTTAAATTAGTTAAAGGATTAGCGTTTCCTCAAACTTTTGAATAATAGACGTTAAAAGACCATATACCACTGTTTGTGTTCCAAATATTGACCTGCTCTCACTAACGCGTCCTTTGGTGCGGTGATTATTACAAGCCGCATTCGAGAATGCCCCCAGTAACACCATGTTATGTAATATTAGTCACAACTGAATAGAACAAATGTAGTTCGAAGAGGACCACATCCAATATAGCTTTATTAATAAAAGAAAAAGAATGTAAATGTTAATTTGAAGATAAACGGTAAATATTTGTATCATTATTGTATGAATATCTGCTACCGAAACTTAAATAATGCAATGTTATTTATAGAAGGTATAAACTGTTATATCGAACTTGGTTCACAAACATACTGTGTTATGATTAAATAAAACTAACTGTAACTTAAAGTAATGGGAAGAAGCGGATGTTTGTAGCAGTTATATACCTATCTAAACTTATTAATGAAGTGTCTTTCATTGGGCACAGTTAGACTCCCACGTTCATATTGCAAAAAGAAAGCAAATATTATCCATGCACATTGCACAACTGAAAATATAAAGTAAACGAAAATAGATTCCCCTTAAATTAATTTATATAAAAATATTACCTCGTTTTCATCAATTTCAAACTTTTCCTCTTTCACTTCTATTGGATATTGCATGGCCTTGTACTCGTCTTCATTTGAAGCCATCTCTGTTTTTATTAATTTAATTAAGGACAAGTACTTAATCAACAGTGCAAAATTATCGTTTCACACACTTATTTAAAAAGCTATACATATCATCAATCATCACGTTATATGTTTGAAGGGTACTAGAAATAGCCAAATTGTTTTCCTCTTGTTTTTTAGCTTCAGAGTACAAAGTAAAGCTGAAAACAGTCTCCGTTGAAGAATTCTTCCTGAAAAAAATGAGAAAGAACACAGTTACATTTTATTAACAGTGAGTCATCACGATGATAGTCACGTGCCGAAACGGATTAAATGCCCTTTGAGTGGTTTACGTACTAATGGGATTAGGGTCACAGCTCTAAGAATGATCTCCAGCATGTTTTCCAGAAATAAAAGCTGCTGATTTACGTGGTTTGGAGTGATACAAGAACGAATTCTTAGCAAAATTATTAAACAATCCAATATTAAGTAAACGTTTATTTGGTCGGCTTTGTCATGTATAATCATGTAAAATCATTTAATTCAAATAATACATATAATCAAATCGAAAAAGTTCAAAAGCAGTGCGAGATATTTTAAATGTTTCTTTTCGCAAATTTCTAATTACGTTGAGAAGGAAAGAATATATTTTAATTTTGTGAAGTTAATATCTGAACAAGAAACAGGTCAACATAGAAGGTCGATCAGCGTTAGTGTTTTAAAAAAATGGAAAAATTGATCGCCGGAAACATTTTTAATTTTTAGTGCTACTTTGAAAAATAACTTCTCTTCTTAGTATTACGGGGTCCCTGACATTTTAAGGTCAATGAATTAGTTACAATGGTAGTTGACGATCAAAACATACATTTACGAAAATCAATCCGCAAAAAAACGGAATCTGACAAAGTTTGGAAGCATTTTTTAAGTTTTCTGTGTCTGAGCCAAAGATGCCTAACGTGAAGAGAGCTCTTGTATCATGTACAGCGATACTAGTGAGATACATTGCATTCCTAATGTAAATTGATAGCTTTTTGTATGTTTTTAACGTAAGAGCATTTAGTTGTACTAAACCTACACGGCAAATGCATAACGTGTGTTAAATTGTGAATACTGCTGATGAAAAGTAAAAAAAAAAAAAACGATGTCGTCAATAAAAACATTTTTTCCCCTCGTGGAAAAAATCCAGTTTTTTTTCGAAAGTTTCCGGTTTTTCGGCCTTAAAAACTCTAATCTGTGAAGGTATGTAGATCATTCAAAGTCAAATCATTCACAGAAAAGTGAAAATGTCACTTCACCTTCTCGTATTTTGATAAAAATTTGTATGGTTAAAGAATTTCTGAAGCTGAGCCCAAATTTTTAATTCGTACTGAAACTGGTGGTGATATTTAAAAGTTGTGGAGATTTTAAATTATGGCAAAAATGACTGAAACGTGCGAGCGACACCATATAAGAGTAGAAAATACAGGATAACTTTCCTCGTATTCGTCCTAGAGACTTCAACCTAATTTCATGGCATTCAGAATGAAATGGGTACATCGGTGAGTAGCAGGTGATGTACAAATTTCGCTTATTGAAGTATTGCCGTATTCAGAGTTCAGCTTTGCGACACAAATTGTTGTACAGATAACTCGTAACATTTCAAAAACTGTGATGGAGGAACAAGAAGTGGACGAGTAAATATTTTAACAAAAACTTTTATCTCATCCACTTTCGTTTCTCCATCCCAGGTTTTGGCATAGTGTAAGTGCATGCTACCAGTTATCTGTAGTTTTTGTCACAATTAAAGGCGTGGCCGGTGCTGAAATACCAGATTGCATTCGGAATACTGAAATTCTTTAATAAGCCAGATCTGAAACTAAACTGCGCTGTACACATTTCACTCCGGGCGATTTCAATCTGAATACCATAAAACAAACCTGAATTCTCTAGGACAAATACGAATAAGGTAGCACTGTTTATTTTTTATTTTGATATGGTTTCGCACACGTTTCTGTCAACTTTGCCATAAATTTGAACCTCCATAACTTTGGAACCCCACCACTGATCTTAGCAGAATTAACATTTTTCGCTTAAGCGTGAGAAATCCTCCAACCATAGCAGGTTTCATCAACATCTGAGATCGTCTGGTGACATGCCGTGGATGATCTTACATGAAATGACTCATATCCAATTTTGAATTAGCGTCTGCTTTACGAAAATCCACAATCCAACTTCTTCCTTCGGTAGAGGGCTCATTCAGTAGTGTATTAAATACAGCTGCGAATTATTATTATGTAATAAAATAATATTGGCAACAACAGCTATAGTGGTTCCGGCAGACCCCCAGTTCGATGTATTTACCGAATAAATTCACAACAACACCCACAGCTTAAAAAAATCGATAGAAACCCTACTAAAAATTAATTACACCCTGCCAATTTTGACATTCACTCCCCAAACTGAAAATCCAAGACAAGTCATAAACAACACAATAGTTTACGACTTTCCTAAATATAAATAATTTTGTAAAATACACAGAAATGACTAAGCAAAAGCTGATCGGATTATATTGATAGTTATAGTGATTCGTCCTTATGAAAATAATAATAATAATAATTTTCACGGTCATTATTCTTTAACTTAGTCATATCGGATTCATGCATTTGAATTAAATCTTAATTTTCACAGAAACCTACGACAAAATATTAGTATTTGACCTTCTATTACAACACACAGCCGTTAAATATGTCGTCTATGGCATATTGGGTCTCATTTAGTCCTGTCAGTAAAATTCAAATGATTTCAATTAAAGTAAAATTAATTTTTAAAATACTAAAAATACGTATTTTGGAGCAAGCGCAGCTTGACATCAATGATAGAGAAGGGAATAATGCAAGGGATTCTATCCAGACGAAACATTAAAATGATAGATCCTTGTACCCTATATATAATTTATTTGCTTATCTTAGTTTCATAATATCTTTTCATACAAAACATTAAAATTCTATCTGCTTCTTGTACATAGCGACTAAAGATGATTTTTATCGCTGAAAGATTCGTATCTATACTTTCAGCAGTGTCACTTTGTTTGCAGCGTATACTGGGTAAGACCATTCACAATTGATTAAAAATTATAGCAAGATAGAAAAACAAAAGCCAAATATATTTTCTCTCACAATCTCAGTCTAGTGATTAAATATAGAATCAGTGCACTTGACCACCCGTGAATTTTCAACAACTAGACTGACAACACTACCGTGTATTTTGCATATGCCCTTGTACACTAACCACATTACGTACTTAACTCTGCTTATTACTTACGAGTGGTTTCTCTTTCCTCAAAAGGCTGTGGAAACTTCGACTGGCTTCGAGCGTTCTCTACAACCTTCTCACTTCATACCAATAAATACATTTGTGGGTTCTTTATCCATTAAAATATGAGCGTATTAACTCTGTTCGATAGAAATACGTAAAATATAGTCGTGTTATTAACGTAACTCTTTTGTGAGAATTAATCAGAACCGTTTTACGAGGAATTTTTAACGAACCTTCTGATAAACATTAAGATGACCTTGAGGAATTAATTATTATTCTTATTTTTTGCTGAATAGATCTATTGAACCATTTTTGTATGTTGATTATTATTATTAGTAGTATTCTGTAATTTACCTTGCAACTTTGTGTCACGCTGAATTTAATACTATAGTGTTGAAACATGGCAGCATTTGTTGTTTCCTCGTCCTTACCTCACAAAAGGCGCTACGACGACAAACGCGTTTTGCCGGTTTTTCTACACTAGACCACCCATATCGTGAAAATCGCTCAACACATCACTTTTCAGCTATTTCTTCACTTTGGAATTTTCGCAGACTCTCTCTCTCCCTCTTACGTCGTACCATTTACGCACTTTCAAACTGTACACGGTTCTATGAGATAGCGCTACGTTAGGTTAGAAACGGATGGTTAGATAATTTTACCAAATTGAATCTAGTTACGCTAGGTGTGTACGGGGAGCATGATGGTTCCGAACTCCGAAGGAAGCTGGGCGGCGTGTGCGCCGGTTTAGACCCCGAAGTGGGTTTTTATTTAACCAAGTGTGCAGTTACAGATATGAATATTATTTGAATGAAGTTATATAAAGTTCTATTTTTACATATACTTATCACACAGATCGTAAAAAAGGATAAACATTATGACAGTAGATATTGTAATACATTTTTTTTCCTTTACGTAGGTTATATATTGCAAGGAACTTGGCGGGTTGTCAGTTTTTTGTGACCTGTTCAAATTGCGAATACCGAATTAGTAATTCTAAAAAAAAAAAAAAAAAAAAAAACTAAAAAATTGAACACCGGAAAAAAC
This sequence comes from Lepisma saccharinum, assembly GCA_022664845.1. Classification (NCBI taxonomy): domain Eukaryota; kingdom Metazoa; phylum Arthropoda; class Insecta; order Zygentoma; family Lepismatidae; genus Lepisma; species Lepisma saccharinum. The sequence goes on along the minus strand of JAGDQP010042050.1, from coordinate 3,498 downwards.
AGGAAAACGTTATCTCTAATTTTTCATGCTTCTCGGGAAAAACCAAACTTTTTTTTTACTATTACCTGACAGAACTTGATCAATGATCGAGTTAAAATGTTAATATATATTGAAAATATGAATTTAGGGGAAGGAATGGAATTGAAGCCCTCCGACTGAGTTTTGTGGATTTTTTTTATCTTTGTTGCGTTGGGATGAACCAAACTTGCCTAAAGGACACAAGTGAACAAAGCTCTTCTGTGCTGTAGAAGGGCGTTAAAGAGATATATCGTGTTTGTAATGTTAGTATAAATTGTGTTACACTTTTTAAAACATGTAAGAATATTTAATTTTCCTCCTAGAACGTGATGGTTTTAAAACAGAAATAATCACGTACCTTTTTATACGGTAAACCTGACATTGTTCTCGCATATAATAATCATTATAAAATGTCGATCATGTACACGCTTCTCTCTCATTAGTGTAGTCCAAGTGTTATTCCTATACTCCATTAAGATTTAATTTCATCATAAAAAATCGTTGCGACAATTAGCACAAACAATAGTTTTGAAATTATTCCAATACAATTAAAAACGCTCAAAAATAAAAAGAGGATGTTGGAAGTTAGTCTGCCACGCGTAGTTAGTAGGTAACGTCCCAGCATTTACATAGTATGACCGAGGAGAAACCTTGGGTGCTGATGTATATTTAAAAGAACCCTAAACTATGAGGATTAGCATTGTATTATTAATGTTTAATATACACTCTAGACTATTTCATCGAATTAATAATACACATCCTCACAGCCAACAAGAATGTCATAATGACCCGTAAAAACGAAGGACGTTAAGGAATGATGTAAACACCCTCTCGTCAGATACAATGGCATGCATTACAATACCTGGTGGAATAACTATCTGTAAATTAATTATCGTTGTCCTACTAACTTGCATAACAAATTTCAAAATAAACTCGCATCGTAGCCCAATGAAAAACAAACGAGACAGTGAAATGAGCCATGTATCTCTTTTGCTACTAGCAAACATTCGTGATCTCTCGGGTTCTTTCGGCTGCTCCTCAAATGCTATCGACAGACACTTGTCATGTTGGTAACGACAATCTGCTAAGACATGCAGGTCAAATCTTGTGACAAGGTAGGTCAATTACAAAAAAAAGAAAAAGAAATAAAGTTCACTATAAAATGTGATATAATTAATTGCTCTATGCTATACGTATTAATGTTTAGAAGAAGATTCTTAAAACAATCTGTTAGTGTGATAATTTTTGTGATATTTGTGATTAATTTTCACGCAAATGTTATCTTTCGATCTCAACGGTACTGTACGGCATTTGTAATCAATAATCTTATATACGGTCACTCATTATTGGACATAAGCTCCACATATGTATTTATTTTTGTGGAGTGAAAACGTTGTACAGGATACTCGACGCCATTGGAAGTTTCCAGTCTTTTGATCAAAGAGAAAGCAGGACCAAGTATAAAGCACCAAAAAGGACCCGTAGAGGTTAGTGTACAAGGGCATATGGAAAGTTGTGCGTTTAAATGTTGAAAACTCACCGGTGGGAAAGTATATAGCATCTGAATTTAAACCGAAGACTAGGAATTTGAAGACAATCCACATCTTTCTGTAAGTTTAATTTGTTGGATGTTATTTAGAATCCACACCCTTAACAAATTGGCATTACTTAAAGTTTATATATGCCTTTTTAAGGCTTAAAGTGCATATTAATGTGTTATGTGGAAGAGGTGGACTGAATTTTAAGGCTTTTTATGTGAAAATGTTATGAAACAAACAGGAGAAATAAGCCCTTTTACATGGGACACAAGGGTTTCATTCTTCTGGAGAATATCTCATGTAATATTTGATCTCTGTTTTTCAGGATCAGCTGAGCCATCTAAAACAAATACGGTTGTTTAGAAGAGTAATTCTGTTTCATCCGTTCCTTTGTAATTTGAAATTTTGTTTTAAATTTATTACCGCGTTTTATTTACATAAAAGACATAAGCCACAGGTAAGTAGCTATACATTCGCCAATTCTAAATTAGAATAATGTATAAAATATTAAAGAAAATACACAGGTATTTTCGCAGTATAACAGTGTGTATTAGAAAGGTACTTCTATGCTCTTGACGTAAAATTAAAACCAGTATATTAGATGCAGCGCAATAATTAAATCTTTAGTACTGCGGTATACAGTATGCCTTCCAGGTTGGACGCAGTGTTTCCTTCTTCCTTTGGTAGAGCGCTAATCTGATGGATCGCCTTTCGAACACGTCATGCCCATGATTGTACAACGCCTCTCACGGCAGTGACGCCCCACAGCTACACTTGATGAGCTATGGCATCGTGTCCAAGACGCATGGCTAGACATACTCCATAAAGTCTTGCATACTCCAACATGGCTTGATTTTCCTTGACTCTCTTGTTATTATTATGTATAGTTTACCACATCATGCAGTCGGTATTTCCAAGCACGTTAAGTATCTATATTCTGCCCCCTTCGTTTTAGCGTCCGACTTGCTTTCCTTAATCCCTGACACTCCTAGGTTCTCAAGATAATAAGGAACTTTGTTTTCCCCTGCCAGAAAGCTTAAATTTGATTTTTTTTGTATTGCCATGTACCCTCAGTAGACTTTGAGCCGATGTTTGAGTTATTGTTTTTCAACAATTGTTTTGCTCAGTTAAACATCAGTAGGTCCTAAGTGCACAGGATTAGTCCAGAAACACCTATACCAACGTAAATTTTCGAGATTCAGAGAGTTTTTCTTTTGATATGTTATCCTGAAGTTCCCGATTAACGCAATATCCTCGACATTTTTTCTGGTTCCTGGTCAACTTTTCTAGTCGCTCTTTCTGTGAATTTCGTTCAAATTTAAGCGAATATACGATATTTGGTATCAAATTTCACCATCATATGACCCAACAGGAGCATCTAGTGATTCTGTCTAGCGCTCACTAAGCTTGCCTTTTTCGCTGTTTTTAAAATAAATACTGAGTGAAATTATTGAAATTGCTATTGGCAGTCTCAAAACTTTCGAGGCACACTTACTTAACTATCCACGGCGGTTCTGCAGGTGTCCCTCGGCAGATCAGGTTGACTATCACTGCTCTACGAAAACCCTAAAATTATTTTTGTCATTCCTTTTCGAGCAATTTTCACCAAACTTTTCACTGCTTACCCTCTTCCTTTATTGTTACATTCGCTTTGATTTATGTTTCACACGTTATATATTTGCTTTTGATACGTTCCACATACCTATATATGATTGTGGGATTTACTTTTCACATCCACTTAGAAGATAGCTAGATCTGTTTGTATTTTACGATTCATTTTGCTTGACATTTGCTGTCTTCATTCAGTGTTCCTCGCAGTATTAACTGGAATAAAATTTGGAATCAAGTTCAAGGTCAGGTTTTGAACAAAGTTTGGGATTTTTTTTTTTAATTTCCGCTGCCCGTATTCTCTTGAGATTAATATATGCATTGTAATTGTATC
>JAGDQP010042049.1:0-16678 GCA_022664845.1 Lepisma saccharinum | reverse complement strand
TGAGCGCGAAAATAAAACCTGGCCTTAACCTTCAATAACTCTAAGCTCCCCTTTTCCTCTGCATTTTCAACACATTTCGATCCACGATCCCACCTTGTACTTACACCCTATACAGTTATTATTATTTCAAGTTCTGGAAATCTACGCGCTACCGCAAGTCAGTTGTTCTCCAGTTTTGATGCCTTGTGCGCTACGTGTCACAACTGTCTCTTCAAACTTGTCTTCCTCTATACTTGAAAACGTGTAATACACGAATTATAGTGACTTTTTTATATGTACATGTGAATATGTGTGATCTAATGCGAAACTAAGCTGTAAGTATTATCCTTTTTTATCCTTGTTTTGTCTTAAATTTATCTTATATATATATATAATAAATAATAAATCACAGCCATATTTAATCCACTAGTGGATGAGGCCTCTCCAATATGTGTAAAGGAAAATCGGACGAGGACTATTATCAGTAAGTTGTTAAGGTAGTCGTTGAATTAAAATATATATATATATATATATAACCTATTCTTTTATTAGGTTTATTGATTAGAGCAATAGTAGATGTTGGTTAAGGGATTCTCAGTTTTATGAAGAAGCCGCGAGGAAGATTTTTCTACGCTTTTCATATTTTTTACATTCAAATAGAACATGATGAATATCTTCTACATATGAGTTGTTTTCGCAGTCGCAAAATGGGGAGTCAAGTATTTTTATTTTATGTAAATGTTGTCTAGTGGTAGTATGTAAAGATCTTAATCTAATGAATAATACAACAACTTGTCTTATAGTAAAAAATTTAGTAAACCAAGGTTGATTTAACTGTAGATTGATGTAAGGTCTAGTTGTATGAATGGATAATGAGGGGGAATTATTTACCGAAGTTATCCATTTGTCGAAAATTTTCTTTTTAATTTTATTAAGTCTTGCCAGTGTAACTATACACATGACCGACACATATTAGTGATAGATTTATTTGGAACAGAATTGAATGCCAATTTATCAGTTACGCAATTATTAAAAATACTAAAAGAGTGAGAGGGTATCCAAGTGATGTGAATAGTTTTTCCGGAATTGATTAATGTTTGATATATAAATATAGGGAATTAATTATATAGGGAGAAGCTTTAAATAATCGTTTTTCATCAGAATTAAGAGAATGAATGACTGATTGTGAATAAGTATTTTATTATGTTTAATTTTACAACAATACTTTAAAGTTAAGGTTTCTGCGGAGAATATTGAAGTATTGTCTGGAAGATGAATTTGCTCCTCATACTTAGAAATAGGATTGTAAATTGCCGCGCCTGTACCTATGTTTTGACGAGAACCATCTGCATAAATGTGATCGTACCCTGGCCATTTTTGATAATATTCTTTCATATGAGTGAAGCGAAATATTGAAAAATTTATTCTTCAAGTGGAATTAAATTTTAACGAAAAGAGAGGGAGACTACGTACTACTACTATTTGTTGAAATATATGATACCAAGCAATATTTTTGTATATTCTATTCTTGTTAAGACGTTTTTTATCTATTATTTCTAATACACTATTAGTGTATTTGTGAGATATGTGAAAGTGAATCATTTTCAGTTTTATCTGTGCAGTCAGTCTTTTTCTATTTAGTTCACTGTTCAAATCGCTCGATAGTTATTGTGAATATGGAAACCTATAACAATGAAGCTGCTTCAGCAATTAACAAAAAAAGAAAATATACAATCGGCTCGAATAAAACTCTTGAGATGGTTATGAACTTTCTTCTCTGAAAGTTTGAACTCTCCAGATAGGCTTGAATTTGTAGCAGCAGTTTCGTGCAACGATAAAAATACGTTAGACATATACGACTGTAGTACTGCCATCTAGCTTTAGAGATAGATGGTTTACATTAACACGCACACGGTGTTTGGCATGAACAGGGATCGATCTCTACCAACTGAGCCACCGTGGCCCCATATCCTTCCTGGATGACTGGAGATGTGGTGAGAGACTCATTTCTGTTCTGGTAATGATTCAGAATATCAACAGCAACACAGTGAAATCAACATGTGACAAAGTGAGTATATGGAACCAAACCAGAGTCAATTCCATAACTCCAGTGCGTTTTATTAACTTTGGGGATATTCAACACAAGCCCGGACCGGGGAAGTTCAACGATATTGGAAGTAGTTTTCACATAACTCTAGATTTTCAAAGTATCAAAAACTCAAGAACTGTTCTACCCATCTAAATGAACTGTCTTCCGTCACGGAATTGTCGTTCAATGATTGGCAATGGCCCATCGAAGACCAGTTTTTTTTTGTACGCTTACGGGGTAGAGATAGTTGTAGTGCAGGTGAGCTACTATGCATAAATAACAAATAGCCCAGCAAATGAAGAAATGATCTAAATCAACGGTGTGAAATAATGTGGGTAGATATTATTTAACTAGTTGTAGAAAAACACGTTGATTGTTTTCATTCCACAGCCTATACTCGAAGCATACACTGAACATCATGTTCATTACTTGAGGTTCTACCACCGAGTTGGAATCTCTCATTTAAGAGTAAGATACACACGGTTACAAACTGCCAACGCCATTTTGTTTACGGACAATTCATATATGGTCTGGGGATAGGCCAATAAAAATGCACATCATACACAAAACACATTATCTGCATTTTGTGGCACTTACGATCTATTCAAGGCGGATAGCCCCGCTCACGAAACTTGATATGCTCCGACCACTAAATACTGGGTATTATTTACAACTACCGTTCTGTCCTAAAGATCAGCCGCCTCCCAAAATCCATTAGTCATAAACAGTCACCTCCCATGTACAACATATATCTTACTTTCACATGTGCTTGTACACCTGACCAAGTTACTTCTCTTTGATTAAAATTTCGTTTGCCTATTACGCCGCAATGGATGGACCGATCTGTGTACAGATAGCCATACCAATGTTATTCCCAGAAGAATTTTCATGAGCGCACATTTCACTTTCTTCTTAACTTTCAGATTAAACTATTCAAGCGTTTGATAATTTAATGGTAGCTTCGAGTCACTGTGATTTCGTACACAGTGACTTCTTCATTCGTCACTGCTTTCGAGAATGTGTCTTATGTAGTCTGATTGGTTTGGATAGTCATGTGGTATTAAGTGACGTCATACGCTCCTAGTGGTTGTGTTCTCCGAACCTTCTCAGTTTGAATTAATACAGAACATCATGTTCTTTCACAGTGTGTTGTAAGTACAAATTGGTGAACAAGTGCATTTTCGATCATGTGAATGACTAGCTAATTAGTCTATTCGTTACACATAAAGTTTATTTATACTGTTAGGAGATTTTGATTTGCTAAAGTCTAATTATTTTTCTGAGCATCATCTGCATCCTTGTAAATAATTTTGTTAACGTAAAATTAAATCTTTTGGCCAATTTTTATCTATTCTGTGACTTGTTAGGTCACATGAAATTCCTGTAGTTAAGCTGACTAACTTGGACTAGGTTAATCGATTTTTTTTTTCTCTCTTTGTAATTTGTTAGATAAGTTTTGATAGCATTTTTCTTCTCTGCTGGTATGCATGCATGTATTCCTCTCTTGCAATAAACACACTACACTTACTATCTTGATATATTTCGCTATTTGAAACGATCCCATCTCAGACGAAACAAAATTACAAAGAAAAATGTTTCAATATGTATTGTTTTGTGTATACTAGACCAAAAGGTATTTATTACTCTACATTAGCCACCGTACTTCTGTTATATGGCGCTGAATGTACTTCAAATATTGGTACTTCCCTTATTTCGGATGCGCAGAATGCAAAATGTGATGTAAAATGAAGATATGAAGTAAGTGCAAGGACACACACGTACATTCTGCCTTGCTCTCACATCACACCCTGACTTTACGTCACGTTCTGCATTGTACGCATCCGAAATACCGTAAGTAACACTTGAAGTACGGTGTATTCAAAGCCATGTAACATAAGTTGATAATATGCTTGTTGCATGGGGGTTCTCCAGTTTCCTCCAACTTCCTTCATTCCACCAATTTATCACATCATCTTTCATCCGACCTGAGCCAAAGTTGCCTAAAGGCCTTAAAAAATAAATTCAAATAAGTTAATTATATGGAAACTCACTTAGGTCGGAATAGTTCATCCCCATTCCATTTGTGATGAACTGTTCTGAACAATTTAAGCCCATTCCACGATGAATCGTTCTTTTGGAACTACGTGGAGCATGTTCACCCTAACCTGTATATGAGTTATCACAGGTAGGTTAGGTACTTAATTAAAGATTGAGTTATTGCTATTTAGTTACAATTTTATTTTTAAATATACGCATGCGTTCTACCAGGTTTTGTCGTGGAGTGTGCTACGTTAAATTCTTGATTCCAAAAGACTTGTTAAAAACTGCTCATATTAATGTGTTAGTTACATATTTGTCTTTCACTTCAGTTATACCACTGTAATATGTACTGTATCAATGTGCACTTTAGTTTATTCCTTTGGCACAATTTCACTCTTGAAATTACACTGGTATAGCTGCTATGAATTACAAGCCGTGTGTAAGAAATACATTAAAAACAGTTCTGTCTTAACTTAGTTATTTGGAATGTAGAATGGGGTTCAATATTCTGAAAACGTGCCGAAAAATTTGGAGCATTCCGGTTTTAGACATTCCGATAATTACCGAGACTTATGCTGAAAGCACAGATTCGTTTTCACTTTAAACCAGACCCAATTTCCTCCCAGCACAAGCAAATGTGTTACATTAAAATTATGCAATGAGCAAAACAAGTTTTAAAGAACTCATTACATAGCGCATTCGTTAATGTACAAAGGAAAGCCACAAACATGCAAGATAATTACATATTTGTACTCTTGTCCAATCCCACTCAATTTATCTACCGAATTGTATTTAATGTTCCAAGTATGATCATGTTTCTAGGATCAAGACCTATGCCCGTTACATGTTCCTAGGATGTCGTTCCCGGTTAAGTACTTAAGTACTCTTCTGGGGCCAGAGCCTTTGTCTAGGTTCTGAAATTCTATAGGTGAAATGTCCGACTGCAGTACTCGAACCTATGTGCCTTCCAATGCCAATCCCAAGTCCACGAACTGAACTCTCTTCATGGGGAATGAGTTATAAAATTACTAAAAGGGCGTATTCGACGTTCTTCAAAATTAGTTAATAGCATCTTCTTACCTTTCTTGTCAGTACAGAACAAACACAAGATAAAATGAATTTTATAAGATAAGATAAAGTGCATAAGATGAAATTAATTTTATGGGCGGTACCGGAAATAGCACTATGGCTTGCGCCCGTTAGTATGCAGTGTCATGAGAACAAAATAACTAAACAAGAATGTACTTAAAACATTATTATGTTACATATTTGTAAACAATGCCCAGGTTCACACTGAAAATGAGACCAGTTTACCTCATACCGGTAAATACAATTGTAATTGTGTCAGCAGCAGTTAATCAAAAGGTATTTTGTATGTGTAAACAATGAGTGCATTCGAAGACAAAATCGATATCCAAGGTTCCCCACTGCGGCAAAATCGATAATAAATGGGCCAGGATTCTTGATGCCTAACGCTAAACATACTTACATCACTTATCAGTATACTTATTTGAACTACAAAGTAGTCCACAATGTTACAATCAATTGAGCAACGGGAAAAACTTTTACGTAAGTAAACACGTCGTATAGGAAATAAGAATCCCACTAAAATGCCCAAAACAAAAATTCTGTACAAGTAGCTAAGCCAAAACAAATGACAAGAGACACCAATAAACAATGTTGTAGGCCATGAACCTGTAACTTTTAAGCCCAGGGCATTATGAAAACGTATTGACTGACGACACTTTGCCCTACCATACCTGTTTTACAGCCGTTTACAACTTCAAACGTAATCTTTTTTATTGGAGGAAAGCAATACTCTATTACCAACATTGCACGTAATGCCCTCATACTGTTTCTACATTAAAGACGTCGTTTACTTAAGATTTAGTTTCAAATGGTCTATGTAACACAATATAGTAATCTTCAAATGTCATAAATACATCTAGTTAAAATATTTGTCACTAAACGTTAAATTCATCACTAGTAAGCTTAATGATAGCATGCAATGTATGTTTACAAAGTGCATGATTGAAAGCTATGCAAATCAACAAATATCCTTGTAACAACATGCATAAATCAAAAATACGTACCCAATAATAGTAACTTCAGCTCTTTTCTTGCGTCACGTTTATCCCTCCGAAGTTGCTTTTCGATTTCTTGATTTATTCTTTTCTGCTCCTTCGCCTCTTCCGAAAGGCAACACGCCATATTCATTACCTCGGAGGGTTGCTTAGCCAATATTATCTATACCCTGCCGTTTTCGTTGCCGTGATGGAAGTGATTCTGCAGCTTTACAGCTTTCTAAACACGTTTCACTCCTACGAATGAAAACAAATAATATTTAGCTCTTTCCTTTTAGTTTATCACACTCACTCACACACGCACGCACACATCTGACCACAGTTTGCGTTCCTCCCTCGCTGGGTGTGGTACAGACGACGCAATACCTCCTCAGCGCCCTTCTACACTAAAGGCATTTGAAGCCGGAAATCTGAGTATATATGCAATAACTGTGGTCACGTTTCTCCTGAACAATCCCATTACATTAATTTAATTTGCAAATTCAATATCTTTATATGCACGTGTTTATTAACAAGATTAAAATACACGGCAAATGGTGAACATATAGGGGGACAGTCGATCAGGGGGAGCAGCCCATATTTGATTAAGAGAATGAGGATGCAGATTTCTTTAAACTTAAGTATACATTAAAATATTACATTACAATATACTTACGAGCAAGTACATCTAGTCGGCCTATAGTTTCACATAAATACAACATCCGATAGACACTACAGGTAGTCTACGCCTACCTCAAGATGGCGTCACTGTGATACCGAAGTCCCATCATGCCATAGGAAGAAAATAAGTTACTGCCATCAGTTATGCGCAAAAGTTATTCTGCTAATATATATTTTTTGTAATAATATCCAGATTTTTTGTCTTAGAACAACAAACTCGTTTACGTACTTTGATTCGCCCCAATCTAAGAAATACACATGTGTAACTTGAAGCAATTAACAATATAAGTCGTCCAAAATTTGAACTAAAAAAATGGGGGGTTCAAGGGGCACTTTCCCCATTTTTAACCATAGTAATGGTTTAAGTGCCAATTGTTTCCTTACAACTGCTCTTAGTGGACCCAAGATCTTTTTATCCTTTTTTTATCTTTAACTAAGCGAGCGCCTGAACAAAGGCAGATAAACTTCAGATACCTCGCCTTATTCAGCTTTTTTTTTTTTAAGATAAAGCTACAACCTTCCCTTCCAGTATTTTTACACTATTTGCATTTAGTCTTCAAGGCACTCTTGCTCCTAAACGAGAGAAGATAGATAGAAACTTACTTCAGGCTTGGACTCAGCGACCCCAATTTATGCTCCCATTTTCAATCTCGTAAGGATACAACCTTCAGTTATGATAATGTTCTCTATATGAACTCAATTTCTAACGTTATGTTAGCACCTACATGAATGAAGGAAGAAAGAAGTTGACTTCAGATGTGGGGTTAGTGACCTCTATTTATACGTGTATTTGCAATATGTTGATTGTAAATACGCGTTGCCTTTCGTTGTAATATTTTTCCATTACTACACGCAATCTATGATGTAGTATAGGACTTCAACGAAAACAGATAGTGAGTTCAGCGACCTTGCGTTATTCATCTGTTTTCATTCTGGTGACATCACAACCTTTTTGCACGATATGTTTGTTTATAGTGTATGCACTTCTGTAACATCGGATATATCGCACTTGGATTTTCAGTATTATATTCATCTTGAAAACCCATACTAATACCCAAATTCTTGTTATACCTTTCTTAAGGATCTTTAGTCTTGTCATTGCGTCCTTTTGTTTTTAGAGGAGAGGTCAAGCCTCCTTTGCTAGCCACCGAAGTGCCTTTCACCCACTAGAGGGTTACGCCCTCTCTATAAGCAGTGTGCGAATAAGTGGAGGTACCCTGGATTTCCCACTGGCAAACCCTGATAAATTTATTTTCCGTCGCTATCAAGGATAAATTTATTCTCCCTAGAAGATATTTCGATCAAGATTAGATAGAAAATCGGAACATTTCTATTTGGCAGAAGTTGAAACTATCTTCATGGAATGACAAGGCTATTATGAACTTTAACTAGCAGCTAAGAAACCTATTTGGAAGCCATTTCTTTTGTGATGTTTATGAAGTAGCTTAATGAGAATGTTTTAGCATGATTAGTTTGATTTACTAACCCCCTATTGGAAAATTTATTTATCCTTTATTTTATTCAAATCAAATTCTAAAGCATGAGTATTATTTGCGTCCACCCTATATTTGGGCTTGTTTACTTCTAATTTGATTAACTGCTTTCTGATGCGTTTATTAAATTATTAATATTTAACGAGAAGTGCAAGCTATTGTATACGGTATTAATCCTTTAAAGTGTGGTGGTATAAAAACAATACCTCTTAATAAAATATTTTTCCATTTGTTGAATGGTGGTATTTCTTTGAAATCACGTTTTCCGTAATGGATAGTCTTATGCTGATACCTAGTGGTGAATTTCTAATAATTTTTTATCCGCCGACGTAATGTGAGAGGGAGGAGAAAATGGGTCATCAGTCATCACTATTTGAAGAACGTCAGTGTTTCCAGAATTTCCACAAGAACTGATGTATCTTGAACGCTGGTACATTTACTTAGGTTGGCTTCATGTATTTTTGAATCAGCAAGTATCAAATATAAATAATACATATAAAACATAATTTGTTGACATTGTATGAAAACATCCATTTTCGAATTTATATCTATCTGAAAGTTTTGTTTTTGTAGCTGAAGTATTGTAAGGAAAGTATTTTCGAATTTAAATCAAACTATGTTTCTGCAATTGAAGTACTGTAAGGAAAGTACTTTACTGTAGACCACATGCTAATAAATACAATGAGACATAATTTCAAAATATTTTTACTTTCATTTCTCGTAAGTTCAGGGGCAGTGACTACAAATGCAAATGCAAAAATTTCTTATTTCTATAAATACTCACGACTCTAGAAATGACTACTATTGGTAAACAAATACAAAAGTATTAGATTTCGGAATCATTTGTCTCTTCAAATTATAATTCCAAAGATCATGTCTATCAATATAATTCTGCTCAAGCCACTTAATGAAAGCTTTAGATTGATGTTTGGGTAAATAAAACAGTGACTATTTGAAAATTGGATGCAATGATGGTGTGGCAAGTTATTTAAGACTATCTTCTACGTTTGTTGAAAGTCCTATTTTCCTTATGTTAAACAATTACTTTCTACATCACTCAGCTAGTTTCACATGTAGATACATGCGGCTTATCCCTGGTCATGGAGAAACTATTTCTACATGCGATGACACTATTTGCGCTCTCTAAAAAATAACAATTTATGACTTAATTCAGTTAATTATTATTCTTTTCAAGAGGGGACAATTTAGGAGGTAAAGGGTGGGAGAGAAAATATAAAGACCGAACCGCCGTAGCCTAGTGGCACAGCTATTTCGTATCATTCGGGGGGTCGTGGGTTCGATTCCAGCGGCCGACCATCCTGATTGGGGATTTTCCTGAGTCACACCTGGCAAACGCAGGAATGGCACTTCCAACATAGGCTCTGGTCGTCACCTTCTCGAATCCTTTCTCCTCCCTATCCCCTCCCATAAATAAAAAAAATCAAGAAAATATGAAGAAGGCTTCAGTTGGAAACGGAGAAAGAAGGAAAAAGGGGAGGGCGTTTGAAAGTTTTGTATCGTTGAGAAAGATGGAAGGAGATAATGGCATAAGCACTTTCGGGTGAACAAAGGAGTCAGAGTAGAGTGGACTGGAAGGTATATTTAGCTATGTTATGTAAGATTAGATTTTAGTAACGAATGCAAATTCGGATCTATCGGGATACGAAACAATTTATTAAGGCACAAAAATTATTTGTTAGAATTGAATTTGAATTTTATGGCCTTTAGACATCTAAGGTTCAGGCTGGGATAGAGGAGGCGAAAGGATGAGGGCAGGTGTCGGCCAGGGCCTAAGTTGAACGTACCATATTTCCCTTGTGTGGCAGGAAAAACCCTGGAAAAACTTCATCCAGGATGGGGCCTCACATACTTATCCATGGTGTAGTATTCGGAATATTGTAAAGGGGAGGGGTATGGAAAGGAAGGAAATATACACCAGTGATAGTTTATTTATTTTTCTTATCTTTAGGCAACTTTGGCTCAGGTCGGATGGATGGATGATGGTGAGATGAATTGATGGAATGCAGAAAGTGGGAGAAAGCGAGAAAACCCACGTACACGGTGTTTGTCCACCACAAAGGCCACATGGCATGAGCAGGGATCGGACCGACGACCCCTAACAGAAAAAGGTGAGCGTTCCACCCTTGAGCTACCGCGGCCCCACGCGCAAAGCGTGTCTTGGTCATGATCAATGTTCCCACTCCCAACTCGCTCATTTTTCTAGCACCTGAGGCACTCATTTCTGCATCAGTGATCACGTCTTCCTATGCGAAGTCAAAAACGGCAAGATTTTTTTTTTTTTTTTATTTGTAATAAATATATTTATTTTGACTGTAGGGAGGGTTACGGTTCAGGTGCCGTGCTCGGAACACGAGTAACCTTATACTACTGTGGTGGGTTAGGACAAGAAGGTCTTCAGAACAAATGCTGCTGGAAAGCAAGACAATAGCTCGAATCCAGTGAAGGAATAATCAATATGGCGGACTTCGAATGACTTCGGTAGCGAATATGGGTGCCAATCCTGAATGGTCGAAATCTTTCGTTAAACGTTGGGGACGTTTATTTACACCAATATTTCATGTTTTCTTTGAATGTAAAGGATACTGAACTTAGACAGTGTGTTGGTGGCGGACCTTCTGCGAACTCCAGTAGAATACACTGATGTGGATTCCGAGGGCGACTATCCTGCAAGAGATAATTCCAATTCCCTCTCAGTGGGACATATATCCAGTATGCAGCCACAAGAGATCGACGTACCAACGGGCGGGTCTCTCGTCAAGAGGAAAGTATACTCTCGCCCAGAAGAGGTCCTCTCGTATTAAACGCAGCACAAGTTTATGTACCCCATTCGTGAAGAAACATGAACATGAATTCGTTCTTCTTGAAACGATCAAGACGTTTTCCGTACACAACACACACTTTCCATTCTCATTAACTCGTTTCCGTACACAACACACACCTTCCAATGGATTTCGGCCGAGTTCAGTCCATCATTTTGAGTGAATCAAATGAGAGCGAATTTTGCACTCGGGGGGATCCCCGATCTCACTGGCCATGTTGAATGTTGAAGAACTGAACGTAGCCGACATACATCTTAAACTGTGTATGAAAATGAGTTCATAAGAGTCTGTTCTGTACATAAAAGGTCTCTAAAGTTTCGGGACGAACGAATCATGTCCATGATGAGGCTTACCGTATTGGCGGGCACTTTCTTCACGAGGGGGTACATAAACTAGTGGTGTTTTTAGACCAGTGAATGAATGAGAGTGAGACTTCGTGGAGAACTAGGAGAGGTATTGACGTAACTTCTGTATATCTTGACATTTTTGTGTTACTCTTGATTATCTCTTTACATCTCGCCGGAAATTGAAAAAAAAAATCACCCTCGTATATACTATGAACTATTGCACACATTGATTTTCTATGCTTAATTATACATAAACAGTACATAGTCTTTTATCGCCACGTTTCAGTGATTATTAAATCTTTAAAACACTTTACTTTAAGATAGAAAAGTAATAACATTAATTAAAATAATCGAAAACTCTAATTACGCAAATGGACTATATTGCGTGCCATCTTCGGGGCACTTGAGCAACAACTACTACTACATAGTCCTGCAGCATGATTCGGTAGCCGTGACATGAGTTTCTTGTTTTCTACGTGGAGGGAGAGCTTCTATTAGTCATGCGTGACATACAGTCTGTTCCGAAGATTTGGTGACTATTCATCTTCATGGGTAGTGGAGTTCTCAAATATTGAGTTTCAAAATCAGGTAAATTTAGTGCTCGAAGTCGGGGGCTCGACGGGGCACACGTGCCCTTACCTTTTTCATTTTGGATTTAGCGTGCCTTTTTGTTAATGGGAGCTCATTACCTTGACTTTGAATAGTCAATCATCGCCACTAGGTGCATGCGTAGCATTATCTTTTCTAACCCACTTCGAGCACTGGTTAAATCTATTACCAAACTGAATATTATAAATTATCTTCACTATACCTACTACACTCGTACCACACACGCTACAGTGAAAACTGAAAACACAAAATTACGCAACGTCCATGGTTACCAGTTATGTTTGAATTTGAATTTTGTTTATGACCTTTAGGCACCTCAGGCCGCGATAGGGTGGAAGAGAGGTCAAAGAGTCCACCAGAACCTAGTTTGTAGGTACGAAACCGACATTTGCCTGATGTAACTGAGGAAAATCTCTGGGAAAATCCTGTCAGGATAGACGGCCGTTCGGCCGGGGTTGTTGTCTCTATTAAAATGGACACTATATTGGTGACACCATAATCATGTGTATGACAAAGCTGCTATCTGTCAAAGTGGACTCTATAATCAAGTAATGACCCAACTTTCGTTTCTATGAAAGTGGCCACTCTGTTTGTGACACTGTAATCATATGCGTGACGGAGATGTTGTCTCTGTTATAGTGGCCACTCTATTCATGACACCGTAATCACACGTATATCCAGCTGCTGTCGCTATTAAAGTGGAAGCTCAATTCGTGACTCTTTAATCACATGTATGATGCTGTCTCTACTAAAATGGACACTCAGTGTATATAGGAGAAAGAGGCACACACACACACAGAGAGATTTGATGCCTAAGTAGTGTAATGGAAATGGTATTGTTTCTGATGTGCAAATTCTCTTGGTGAAACATCTTTGAGATTTTTCAAAACCTGCAAAATTATTTGCTGTTTATGTGCTTACAGTTGCACTAAATTCATTACTTTTCTTCAAGTTTCTTCAATGTTAAAACAAGGTGCACTTCTTGTACATCTTAAGCGTACTGTTGTTCCCTTGGGCATTTTTGTACGTTCTGCGCGTAATATGTTCTGATAAATTTCGGCCAATTCACTTTTTTAATCGAACTTCTGCAATATATTGCGAGAAACATGTCAGATGTACCAAGTTCTTGTAGACGGTCGAAGTAAACGAGTACCAAACCCTGGCTCTCATCAATATTTGTATTGTATCCTTCTAAACATGGATTCTACAGCCTCCAATGGAGAGGTGTTACCCCTCCAAATTCTCGAGCACACACCTCCAACTTTATTTTTTACGGTTAAAAATCGATAGAAACACTGCAAAACTCTACTTATACCCCAAATTTTGGCTTTACATCCTCCAAACTGAAAATTCTGTTATAATCCTCGCTTTTGAATGTATCAAAATAGCCTTCTGAAGTCCTCCTTGTGTGAAGACGTGTACAAGATGTATTCGAATAGTGATTGGAGCTGAAAAGATATAGCAGTGATGAAAAGCTTAGACTCATATTAACGCAAAAAAGTGCTTTTTTTAAAACGATGTTGTGGCTGATGTGTTTGACGTGTAATTTTTTTATCAAGTGATCGAAGATATTGCAATAGATTAGATTTATTCTTCTTTTGTAAGGCTTCTATTCTGTGTTCCCTTTGCACATATTTACTATAGTATAGCATCAAATTTATACTTCTATAGACACTTTAGGTCAGAGCTATGAGACTTCTTACAGACTATTAAGAATTTTTTGTTCCGTTTTGGACGAGATGAAAGTATCTATTAAAACTGAGAAACTGAATTAAAATATTAAAAGCACCGAAAATAAGAACCTGTTGGTTGTTCAGTTGCAGCGATTTTAAACTTTAAAAATTACTTCAACAAACATTTTAATAGTATGATCTAAAAATCATGAGAAATGTCGTTTTTCTAAAATTTAAACGTGTTCTTTCGTTTAAGTTGCTTGTCCCTGACACTTCATTATTAAGATACTATTCCCCACATATTCATGCCCTTCAATCTTTGCCATTATCTTAATTTTGTACATATGAGCAATCGCAGAGTTATTCAGATAAAGAAAGGAAGAAATTGATAAGGATTGTGTTATCTCCTCAAGAACTACTTCAGTTAAAAGTACATGTCATGTTCAAAAGTTTAATGATGACTGATTTATAGATTACGATGTCGTTAACTTTTGTATTAACCGGGAAGTACTTATCAGTAAGACATGGACAGTTGTTTCGTCAATTGTAAAATATTAATTACAAGTTCTTTGAACTTTGTCTTAGCTTAAAAATGAGAATGATCACTAATATAGTGTTAGTGAAAATGGTAAATTTTGCACAAGAATGCGATAGTCGATACGAAGAATGGGTGTCTACATAAGAATTTGAATTTGGCTTAACATCATGCTAAAAGGCTAATAACTTTCATGTCAAAATATAATCAAGGGTCTGAAGCTACCAAAATATAGTGTTTTGTTTGAATTAGCGGAACAAAAACCAGTTATTTGGCCTCTTTAATCATCACTTTGACCCAGTGGTGGATCCAGGACTTTTGTGGTGGGGAGGGGCGCAGGTGGAGTAGACCAGCGACATTTTCAATATTTTCCCGCTAAGTGAACTTTTAAAGCATAAATGTCGTATTATATATTTTCCCCTCATATTGCTGCGTTTAATCATGAAATATGACACCAGTATCCCTAAAAATTGATATTTAGAGATAAATTTGATTTGTCTAAAAACAAACCATCCCTTGAGAATGGGGGTCGCCCCCGTACTCCCTTCCTGGATCTGTCACTGCTTTGGTCGTTTGTATGTAACGCAGGCTAGTTCCACAACTAAAAGGAATGAAGATAAACTGCTTTTAAATTTGAGTTTAACGACCTCCAATATATTTTAACCCATTCTTGTATCATGCTAACTGGTTTGTAAAAATATCGTTGAATGAAAAATGTGTCCACAAGTAGCCATTAATCTCGCCAGTTACGTTGCCAGGGAGGAGATAGAGGTCTGCTCCACTTAAATTTTCTTCGTCCCACATAAAAATCTACTTTTATGAGTACACGTACAAATAGGAGGTAAGATAATATATCGTAACCCGTCCCCTTTACATTTTGTGTGACCTCGCAGTTTGTGGTTCGTAATGGGCCTGGATCTCTCTGAAATATTTCCCTTTTCAGTCTAGTTGAATGCAAGCGCAAAGTGAAGAAGTTCTCAGGTGAAGTATCGCGCTATCTACGGTACCCAGTGAACTACAGCAAAAGTTTAAACACTCTTAACAGAATTCAAAATACGCATTTCCTTGTATAACTTACCTAATCATACCGTACTGACAGTTCCAATTAAAATTGGTGGTACCTGAAGTAGTATTTTCAATCTGAAATATACAAAATAGTTGTATATATCTCCAAGAAAATCATGCTCAAATGTACAAGGCTATTTACTGAGGTCGAGTTTGGCAAGAAAGTGAGATAGTGCAGTTTACTTCCGAGGTATAGATATATATAACAAGAATTTTTAACGTATTATACAAAGATAATCCCATAGTTATGTCCAGTACGCAGTCTAATTGAAAAAAAAAAAGTTTTTTTAAACATATGTTTAAAAAGTAGTTTTTGTGTTTTTTAAACACTTTTTTGTAGAGAGCTGCAAAAACATTTTTAAAACGTTTTAAATATTTTCTTTAAAATTAAAAATTGGTAGGGGTTATGTACTCTATCTGCAGTAGCCTCTATAACGTTTCAATCGTGCTTTCAGTCTATTCATTAGCACTTACTAGAAATTATTATAGGTTCTATTTTACCAAATTTGATGAAATTTGCTATTTATTAAAACAATGACAAAGGTAAAAAGGTAAAGGTGCAATGGAGGATTTGGAGATAGCGCTACACATATTCTAGACCAACGGTATGAAGTGAGGTACACTGTAAAAAATGGAAACACGAAATTGATGGAAGTTACTCCGCTTTATGGAGAAAAATAAAATAAAAAAATAAAAATTGCCTCTTGCTCCGAAATGTGGATTTGCTCCGAAAGTGTAAGTCCTTTAGTGGAAAGATTGGTAACCGTAACTTCATTTTAAAGTTTAACATTTTCTTTGTAATAGCTTAACGTTAACTGAAAATGGGTTGATACTGGCCAAAGTGTTTTGTCAGTTCAACTTATTTTACACTTAAAATTGCTATGCTCTATAGTTAATACATGATCCAAATGATTATTATTATATGTGTTATATATAATAATAATAATAAATCACAGCCATATTCAATCCACTAGTGGATGAGGCCTCTCTCCGAAGGGAGGAGTTGGTCTACTGCTCCCACGCTGACCAGACGGGTTGGGAGAGGAGAGCCGAAGCTCTCACTGTGATCGCCACTGTCTTTTATTCACAGCAGCTCCCCAATTGTCCTCACGATGCTGGGTCAACACCAAAATATTTGAGCCCCCATCGGGAATCGAACCCGGGACCGCTCGCATTGAAGTCGAGCGCGCTACCGACTATATAATTTATATATTATAATTTATATTATATTATATTATATTATATTATATTATATTATATTATA
>JAGDQP010042048.1:0-16679 GCA_022664845.1 Lepisma saccharinum | reverse complement strand
TTCTGTTAACTTATCTTTAAGGCTAATGGTATTTATTATTGAAGTACGTAATAAACTGTAGTTTGTGAAAGTTATTTTCGATTTATCTGCACTCAAATTGGAATAAGCGACGTAAAACGAAAAAGGCGGGAAAACCTGCTTGGATCCAGCCTTTGAAAGAGACGGAGAGAAGTTACACTGAAAGGAGAATCCAAATCCATATGTGTTTTTCTGAAGCTCTGTCTCGTCCTTCTTTATCTTCGTCCTCGATCCTTTGTAGTTCGTTTCTCAATCAAGATTTAATAAACTTTTCTGTATCCCATTTGCTGCGAATAGACTTAGAAACTTCAATGTCCATCTGATGATAGTGTTACTAACATTCAGAGTGCTTCTACCACATTTGTACGTGAATTGTGAGTTTTTTGGCGCTGATAACTTGCTCTCCTTTCTGCATGATAAGAAAAGAGTTCTAATTTCTTACATTTCTGAAATCTACATAGGTTTGCGCATGTGTCAAACACAAACACTTTACTCAAAGTTAATAGTCTAGCTTCTTCCTCTAACAGCTAAAACAGTGATGTCAGAAGGTCAGATGGTATGATCCAATAATAAAAATAGGTTAAATATTTTTCTGTGATAATCTTCAGTTGAAAGTTGAATTTTCATGTTGGCAATGGTACTCTGGACTAGGCATGGTACCGAGACCAAGACTGGTCCTGGTCTCGTCTCGAATTTGAGACCAAGACCAAGACTAAGGTTAAGGAATCGAGACGAGACCGAGACTATGCATCGAAACACTCGAGACAAGACCAAAACCAAGACCGAGACTTATCTATCGAGACTCGAGACGAATCCGAGACTTACCTCTAGAGACTACTATAAGCTTTATTTTCATGAACGTCGATAATATTAATTTAGTCCTTTTGTTCATGTTTCATACTAGAAGTCTCGTCATTCTGATAAATTTTATTTAACATGTCATATTGTAGTTTTAAAATATAACTACAAGTCATATAAGTAGTCTGTTATCAATGCCAAACTATTTTCTGTTGTCTTTCAATAATAATATAAAACTGTTGGAGATTGTTGTGGGGACAGATAAATACAGACATTTATTTTCTTCTGCCAATTTTCATCCCCATGCTTTCTCCCTGCTGATAGTCTTTTACTGCCGTTAACACTTTCCCATTTATATCAGCCTCTGCTACATTGATCCCGTAAAAACTGTAAAGCATACGACAAGAAGCCAAACTGTCTAAATTGTAATATAGATTTTTTTACACCATTTATTTATTATATATTTTAAAAAATTGAAATACTAACCGTTACCTTAGAAAAGATGGAGACAATACATTTTTCTACGTATATGGAAACAAGCAAGTCGAAGCTTAGTCGCAGAACACCTCAACTATCTTCATAGCCCTGGTAGCTCCTGATTTAAAGAGTGTCGACAGACAGACATAGCGATTGTATAAGGCTTCCCAGCACTTGTTGCTGAAGCCTAAATGTTGTATAAAGTTTCCCTGTAGGATATTCTTAGTTTTATGCAGAGGAAATTATACTTAACCTATCACGTAAATATACCTGTACATTCGATAAAAACATTATTATTTTTTATAGAAATCAAGTGAGGCGGAGCGAGCGTCAAATTTTGGATTATATAAAGTTTCATTGGTGAAGTTTCGCTGAGACCTTCCGAACAACTCAACCACCTTCGTAGCCTTAGTAGTTCCTGAGTCGAAAGTTGTTGACAGACGGACATAGAGGGGATATAAGGTTGTACATAGTATGCCTTAGACAAAGTAAGGTTATGACATTTTAATCTAATAACACGGCTTGTTTGAAATACCAACGTACTTATTTCAGTTTATAAGATTGGCAATACGCTATCCGAAAGTAGCGCCTACCGGGAACACACTTCACTCTTTTTCTTTTTGCTTTAATGTATGGACGTGCAGCTGTAGCACTTACCTATGAATGGGTTCTTTCAATCAGTCAAGAGCAGTATTGTAAACTAATTGATTCGTGTGGCTGTGGAGTTTGGTAAATGCTATTTTTAATCTCTTTCTATTTAATCATTTCCTTGTGCATAATAAGTAAAAGTGTTGCTTCGTACTGTACACTGTTAAAAATTGTGTTATCGTAGCTAGGAATTCTCAGGGAAGTTTCTCAGAATTTTTAGTATTTTGTGTTGTTTCACTGTAATGGAGGAAAACTCAGAGACTTTTCGTATGATTATCCGGATATTTTTCATTTTCAGTTCTGCGCATGCGCGAAAGGAGATCTTCGTAGCTGTGCATGCAATGTTGATCAAGGGTTTGCTGCCGTCATTTTAGCAATTCTTATTTAGATAGAAATGGAAAATATTTTGTGTAAATGGGAATTCCGAACCCTAATTGACAATTACATAAATGATTAGAATGTGGCGTAAGTCCTTGGATCAGCTTAGTTTATATATTCGGGATTCAGCCAACATAATTCTAACACTCTATACTGTTTTCTTTTAACTGGAAATTTAGAGCAGTCAGTACGACGTCGGAATTCAGACTAAAGAACCCATGTTTAAATCTTTAGACTTCTGTTGTTTTCTTTTGCTCCAAACATTCCTGAGAACTGTATGACGAATGCCTTTTATTAGCCAAATTATTGGAAATTTCCAGTAATTTTGCCTAGCTTTTCTCAGGAGTGTTTCGAAAAATCTTTAACAGTGTACGTTCATTTATTTCTATAAATCAAATCTGGTAGAAAATTTCGACTAAAATCTAAACTTTTCATTTTTAACGTAATTGTTATTCATTCAATTTAAATATAATTTAGAAATTGCAAAACGTAAATGTTACTGATAGCGATTTACCAATTTGTGGTATAACATAGATCCGTTTTCATAATAGAAATATTTCCATGTATCTCGATTATTGGTATTCTATGTATCCTAACAAAAGCTTTACATTACTTTAAAATCTTAATGTTTCTCTCTCTATTTCAGAATAATATTTCTAGTCTAAACCTCAAATTAACAATGTAACAAACTATGTTAATATCATATTAATATTCTTGTTCTTGTACTAAGATCGGAAAACTTGCGTACCTATTTCAAACAAGTCAAGGGACGGCAACTTTTGAAAAGTCTATCGTCTTTCGAGACGAGACCAAGACTAACATGTCTAGACTTGAGACCGAGATGAGACTGAGGTTTACAATGAAGACCGAAATTTTCAGATCGAGACGAGACCAAGACCAAGACTGTCCTAAATATTCGAGACGAGAACGAGACTGATGCCACTCTCGTCTCGTGTCGTCTCTACTACCTAGTCTGCCTTGTACTGTTCATTCCTTCACGAAATTATATCTTTAAGGTGCTAAGTAGTTTCCTCAACCATGACTTCGTACCTGCTTTGAGTTTCACTCATCAAATAGGAAACCATTGCAGACATTCAGCTCATATTATGACACTATTTTGCTTTCCGAAGGGCATGGAAGGCCGTGGCATATCTTCAAACTATAAGTAATCAAAGTCATATGTTCCATAACGTTTGGATATTCTAAATATAAACAACGTTTCTATATCTTTCCTGCTTCTAATATAAAAATATAGGCTCAAACAAACATTCCAAATAGTCTTTGTATCTCTTACTAGATATTCATTTCATGAACTATGCACGAATTCTGGCGGCGTTGAGTCTGTGTTAGTTCCCCCCTCACAATTTGAAGCAAATGAATGAAATCAGTTGTTTTTTTTTGTCCATGAGTTGTACAAATTGAATCGAATCGTTTATTCGATTGATTTCCCTATTGACTGTGAGAACCAATCAAAATTTTTAACAACCGATTCGGAGGAACCAGTATGAACTGGATAAACATCACCACTGCCTGCATCATCCTAATTTTGGCAATATATCCCCCCAAAACTGGAAAAATCCTAGCAGAAAATACAGATTATCACTTAAACATTTTATGACCAATATTTGTGTATTTTTTCACTTAAATTAGAGCGTATAAATAAAGAAACTGACGGGATAAAATCTGAACATTTTCGGTAAAGTTAATGGCAGAGAATCTAATACGATTTACAGTTCTTGGATTGGGTATAGGACCAAAATTGGGCGGTGTAAGTGGAAGCTCGGAAGGTTGTAGGGATGTGCTCCAGAATTTTGGAGTGATACCCCCACATTAGGAAAGTCTACTAGAATCCCTGTGCAATAGTCTATGTATTAAACTCAATAAACTATGAACAATATCATAACTTAAATAAACCTTTCACTTTTATCGTTAACTTTTGTATTCAAGAAGCTTGCTGGAAAAAAAAAAATATGATCCGAAATTTATCTGGACATATCGTGAACAAAACAGTGTACAAAGAAGTTTCTCTCTAAACATAAAGCGAGCACAAACTAACTACCAATTTACCTTCAGGAAGAAACGACAAGTTCTCCACACTTATCGTTCGCTTCTTGTACACACCAAACATAACACTGTATCAGGAAAATGTTCACGTACAAAACAGTGTAAACAGTTCGTGTATTATTTTTGCCAATTGCTCTTGTTGCCAATGACTAAAATAAGTTGCCAGGTGCATAATTTTGTTTTGGTATAGCACGTGTGAAAGCCATAGCTTATTATAAAAATTGTTTAACTCCTCGCCGCTTTTTCGTCATTTTAGTGGAGTTCATGTCATGATCATTTTTTCTCCAATGGTTAACGGTATCGGTTTATCACGGTGTACATTGGTTGAAATATAAAGTAACTGGCTTCTTTGGGCTATTTGTATCTCTATTGTTCACTGAAATCTCACATTTTAATTGTGAAAGGGAAAACAATATCCTGCAGCATTTGTATTGCACTTCAGTTTTATTCCCAATATCCATTACTGTAGTTTCTCAAGCTTGCTAGCTTTTCTTATTTTCTGATTTTGTATACCTAAATATAGGATATTGTTTAATAGTGCACTTGCTTTTTTCAAGTTAGCTGTTACATTAAGAAAATAACGGAGAATTATGATTACAAAGTTACTTTAATATATTCCAAATTCTCTCTTGATCTTTCTTTGGATTTGCCAGATTTCTCAAGCTAAAAACCGGGACATGTCACACAACGAATGTCAATACGTAGATTTGGAACGTATATTTTACAGTGCGCGTTTTTTCAAAATTGTCATTCTAAACAATATAACGTTTATTCTTATAGACTTTAAATAAAACTCAAACTTATACTATAAAAATATCAATATCCACTAATACATGGTATTTTAATCTGTATGCATAGCATCGACAGTATTTTTGATAGGCGTTATCAATACTCGAAAACTTTTCGTCTCACCGGGACAAAACACGAAACCGGCCTGGAGTCACAGAGTCACACCCGGAACGCATTTTTTTTTTTCTCTCTCTCTCTCTCTCTCTCTCTCTCTCTTGATTTGTACGAAATCAAATCTGAGTTGAAAGCTGAGCTATTGAAGAATAGTAGAGTACAAATATTCTGACAATGTAATAACAACAGGAACTAGATAACAGCACTTGATTTTTCTAATAATTTAGCTTCCTAGTGACTCTCACACCCGGAATTTCTGCTGAATTTTCACAGAAATATCCATAAGAGAAGTTTATCAGGACTTACACTTACTTCTACAAACACTAGAACTGACAATAAATAATTGTATTTATAATACCACAATATGACTTCAATATTTATAATTTTTAAAACAGTAAGCACTACCGAAATTTGTAATATGGTTCAAGATGGTAATATAACGAGTAAAGATATTTAATTATCTTAATTGTTTCTATTATCCTCGTTGTTCAATGAGGTTTCGGCTCAAGATAGTCGAAATGATCCCCAAAAAATGTGGAGAGATTCAACTTAAGATAGTATATCTGTGGTCGTAGGTACCATCTTGCGGCATTATTGAAACTTTAAACTTAACGGGGTCATAAGGATTTGTAAAAGCTTCTCGTACAAAACTCGAATACAATTTTGATTGCCCTAATTTTCAAATATGAGATGTGTGAACTGTGAAATATTGATAGAGACAGTAGAAAAATTTAGTGAATAAAAAGTATTTACATTTCGTGAGTGAAAATGATAAAAACTCGTGAGTACAAAGTAACATTTCGTAAGTACAAGGGTTATTTTAGTGAGTAGCTAAAAAATAAACAATCATTTGCGAATACAGTTAATTATATATTTATTTATTCAAGTTTGCCACATACTTCTTTCACATTTGCAAAAACGAGTATCAAAATTGAAAAAAAAACAACAAAAAAACATGAACAACTATGGATTATTTATTAATCATTCAACTAAATTTTCATAACTATATAATGAACACCAGCTCCAAATTTGTCATGGTCTAATTTGTTCAATTGTTAGTCAACACACAGGAAAGCTTTGATAAAAAAAAAAGAAAAGAAAAAAAAATCTGACATTCTCAATTTGAAACCGGAAACCAAACGCACGCAGTGAATGCCCTTGTGATAATGTATAGTTCGTAATTTCCCGCTAGATGGCAAACCATGTACGCAAATTTGCTGCTATCAATGGAGGATAAAGTGTACTATATTCTAACATTCTCTGTTCTACGCGAATGCGATGATTGTTTTCTGTTAACAAATTATATTATTTTTTTTTCGATTGTTTCGGCATTTGTTTCGTGAATGAATGAATACAAATTGTATAATTTCTTGAGTAGTGCTCAGAATTCGTGGATTGAAGCAAAATGTCCAAATTTCACGAGTATTTCGTGAGTTTAATAAGAACGTTTTCATAGAATGTTAACAAGCATTTATCTATTCTATGCGTTTTCTTGAGTGTTTAAAATTACCAAGAGTCGCGAAATTCTATTGTTTTTAAATATAAAAAACTTCATAATTAGTATGTAATTAATTAACGTGTAATTTATTTTTTACTAATAATATAGTCTTGTTCAGCAATTTCAGTGTTTTTGATCTTAATTGCAAGACGTGCAACTATGTTTTGTTGTCAGGTTAAATTTATTCTGAAATGACTTGAAGGCAATGCCCCTGCAAGCCCCCCATAAATCCGCTCATGACTGTACTGTAAAACAACACACTTTCTGTACCCGTTTCATACAGATTTTCCATTAATTGTCATAGTCTCAAAAGTGTTCATGAACTGTTCGGAATTTATTATGTTCTAATTGTCAATGTATCGAATTGATACCGATATTAAAAATATATCGAAACAACGATATTAAAACTTAGTGATATTCGATATATCGATATTTCAATTCGATATTTATAATCGATACGATAGTTTGCTTCGATATTTCGATATATAATTTAATATTTCGGTTAAACATTTCGATATATCGTTAAATATTGATATTTTAAATATTAGATTGGTGCATAAATTCGTAGCATTTTATAAAGCTATGAATTTTTCTTACGTACGTTACCAGGAGTACAGTAATTAATTAAAACAATACACAAATTGTAACATGAAACATTGTTATTGTAGTCTAACAATACACAGTCACAAGTCACTCATTCAATAATGTAGTCGCCTTCATCGTCAATGACCATCTGTCAATTTTGGAGGAGTTCGATGTTTCCTCAGTAGAACTGATATCTGTTTGAATTGTAGAAATCAGTTAGTCAAGTTTCAAGAGCAACGTTATTAAGAAAGACATCATCATCCCTTAATGTGGTTAGAGTGGAAAAGGTGGAAATCTGTCAGCACAAGGTGAGCGGAATACGGAGAGTACGTGAGAGTTTCCCTGCCGAGGTCTTCAATAACTTTTGATATCTTCACTTAACACATGTGGTACTCATGCACCCAATTTCTGTACCTTATCCATCTGTTGTAAATGACGCACAGTAGCTGCATGGTCACATTCCATCAGTTGTGTCAATTTCCACGTTGTCTGACGGCGATTCTCGTAAAGATACTGATTTAGGGTCAGTTCTACAATCGACCGCTAAACTTCTAGTCAGCGCTAACTTGAGGTCAACTCTCATTCTGCGTACTCTCATTGGCCAAAATCAGACTTGGCCTCAACTTAGCGCTGACTAGAAGTTTAGCGGTCGATTGTAGAACTGACCCTTAAGCGATCTTCGTCAAGATCTTTCTGAACGTGGCTTATCAGATAAGCCAAATCGTTATTCCCGGAACCGACATACCATTTCCTTGCCGTACTTTCAGAAATGGCATTAGCCCCGTACACAGCACAAATTGCTTTCGTATCTCCTGACCTTGGAATTCAAAGAGCAGAATGTGGCGGAAAGGTTCAAGTTTGTCCACTTGACCCTCCATCTAGTTTCGTCTGCAAAATAGACAAAATGTGATCAGAATTAGCATACACAGAGTTTTCACGAACACAACGCTACAAAGTAAGCAATAACAATGGAATAACGGTCCATGAACTCTTGGTAATGCAGTGTTGCAAACCCATAATAACCCAACGCTACGAATTTATGCATCAATCCAATACATCAAACTTCAATACAGTATTGTCAGGTGGAGGGAAATATCCCCCCCAAGAAAACGGGAAATTCTGGGTCAAAAAGAGAAAAAAAAAATCGGGAAATTTTGTTGCATCTTTTTCGCACATTTTAAAAAATCCATTAATTTTTAAAGACAACTTAGAATCCGGGAATTTTTTTTACAATAAAAACGGGAAAATTTTCAGTATTTTGAGGAAAATATTGCGACTGGAATCTGACAACACTGCTTCGATATTTAATTTCAAATACAGAAAAATTCTATAAATTTATCATATCTTTCTTCAGGATTTTTTTTTTATCTTTTTGTGTACTTGTTTTGTTTCTACCGACACTGTTTATATTCTGCTCAAAGTTCTTCAATATATAGCGAGAGAAGTGACACATTTAGTGTGTCCTTTGTAGCTAAGTTGCTTAAGGTATCAACTAGCCAGTCTTGGTTTTATCCCTGCTGCCGCCAACTTTTAATTAGGCTGCTTGTTTCGCTTATTAAATAACTCCTACTTCTAAAAATCAATTTCGTTTATTTCTTCTAGATATTTCAAATGCATAGAAGTTTTTTTTTTAACTTGACTTACGAGTTTGAGGTGCAATGCAATCCAATGTCAAAGCACCACCATCGGTTCACCTTCCCTAGAGATTCTTCGAGATCATTGATCTGTCTTCTGGAAGAACACACGTCATCATTTTAAGGTGTGCAAAAGAAGCATGTACCTTTGTTTTACAGTGTGGAAAGGAAGTGGGCTAGATAATGAAGAAGAGAGTCTGAAATTGTTTCAGAGAGTCTGAAATAGGTTGGGCGATGCAATTTGAAGACCTTTTTTGAAAGGAAACGATGAAGTGGAAGAAAGATGAAAAATCCGCTCGGCTGGATAGAGAAAACTAGCTTCAATTGAGAAGTTTAATTTTGACTTCAAGAACCTGCCGCTATAAGATCAATAATAATGAAGAATGATTTTAATGAAACTAACATTCCTTTATACTACACTTCAGCATACCACGGAATCGGTTACATTGCGAGTACCGTCATGTCCCCTACATTTTAAGAAATCAGGATTTCTGCTAGGATTTTCAATTGTGGGGTGTAACACCAAACTTGGGGATGTAAGTAGAATTTCGCGGGGTTCCTATCGATTATTAAGCATCAGTAATATAAGGTTGGAGAGCGTGCTCGAGATTTTGACCCACCCACACACCCCCACCCATTGGCGGCTTTGGCACAATCCCTGTAAGCATCTAATTTCGAGGAACTGTTTTCTCAAATTCGTGTAGTCTAATTTTAGTTCCAACTTTAGTTACATTCACCGTTGTCTCTGGTTTCCTATTTCCAAACTCTTCTCTTTTCGCGCAATGCAGAATATACGTACCCGAATATCTAAGTCCTAATCTAATCCAATTGCGAACACTTGAACTGCCGGTTTCTGTAAACACAGAGTTAAACTTTCGTTAGATGAATCTTTTTGGTTAGGAAAAAATCAGGGTGTGATATCAGATCCATCTGAAGAGAATAACCTGAAGTCCTCCATTTTCTGCTTTGAATCGTCCAGTCCCTAATACATGAAATATTCTCGGAAAAGAAACGAATAAATTCTGTTAACTAATCTGGGATTGTTCCTCTGTATTAAGGGGCGTCAACTCCCTATATCCTGAAGCATACACCCCAATTTTAAACCTTTTACAGTTAAAAAAAACGATAGAAAGCATGTAAAAGCTCTACGCACCCACCCATCCCAATTTCGCCTTTATATCCCCGCAAACTGAAATTCCTGGCAGAATCCCTGAAATTAATGTCTTATAATTGCATCCTAAAAATCACTAAAATTTCAGGAATTAAAAAAATAATAGATGTATGTATCAAAATACATCATACTGCAAAATAGGAGTATTGTGTGTGTGTTTATACGATAGACGCAATGTAGAAACCCGCTAGAAAAAAGCCCATTATACTGCTGATCGGGTATAACTAGTGTATAGCGTGTTCCACCATGACGCCCGTGGTACCACAATGTTTCATACGCTTAAATCCAACACAGAACATTTTTCTTTCTGCATGACGTCACCTGGAACTGAGCTAGTCGCTGAATTACTTCGCCCAGAGCCTTCTGCTTGAAGAAAGAGGCTCCACCTTATTCTCCTTGATATCTGTCATTTAAAACTTGATCTCTTATTTATGCATTTAGAATTATAGTATTCGTGAAAGAGAGAATTATCTTTCCAGGGTACTTACCCTCATTTCATAAGTCAAGGTTGTAAGTTCAACCCGAGACTGCAATTAGGCTGCTACTTGTATATCGCTTGTAAGATGACTTCATTTTGAAATCTGCATTATCATACTCGTCCAAGACAATTTTTTTTTTTTATTTTGCGGCGCAGTCTTGTTCTTTTAAAGTGGAATTCGTATTTTTATGTATCAGCAGAATTAATGTATACCTAGACAATTTATCCAGAATGCGTTCAGTGTGGTTAATCTACCAGAATCTACGTCAGAAGTTGCGTAGGAGTGAAGAAAATAACACAGAAATTAGCAAATGGCTCAAGCTTGATATCTTGGAATAAGCTAGCAATAATCTTCCCATGACAGTCTATGCTATTGGGTAAGTGCAAATTTTCTATCCGTTTTGACTTGTTACAGGCATAGCTGAAACCGGGTTACTTTTAGTAACCCGGTGAAAAAGCCTGATTCAAACATAGGTAATCTGAAGATACGGTCCAAAACTTAACCCCATTGTCCGGTGTTGACTTAATTAACTTTCATGCTCTGGTGGGGTAACACCACTGGACCTGGTCGCGCCTGAAAGAAACACTGTTCAAATGCAATAGTGTGTATAATAAGGAAAGAATTTAAAACTTTGCTTGTCCTTCGTGTCAGGCTGGGTCCCAAGCATAGCCATGGCGACTTGATCTAAAACTTAACCTGATTGATCCGTCTGTTTCATCTCCAGTCACAAGTAAGCGGGGTACTGACGTCACAGACTGCGCTACCAGTGCGTAAATCGGTAACCACGTAATCTTGGGAACATTAGAGCAGGCACAGGCAATGAGTGTGGACGAGCAGACAGCGTATCATGTCGATGAAACGGAGAGCGGATGAAGAGCACATCAGGCACTATTTAGTTTTTGAGTTTGATTCGGTCGCAGCCTGTTGCAACACTCGGCAAGTGTATGGTGAAGATGCATTTGACAATGTCATAAGTCATCGATTGTTTCGAAAATTCAGGAACGAACTCAAAAGCTGTCAAGATGAACCACGGTCTGAACACATACATAAGTAGTTTCCGAAGAAGATCTCGACCAAACCATACGAAACAGCCCGAATCCACACTGATGAAACAGTTTAGATTCGATTTTAGTTGTTTCAAGGTCAGCCAGCCAACAGCATAAAATGAATATTTTTTTGTCTAATCGAACAATGACACCTCAGAAGAAGACAGAAGAAGCTGTCGAATAATTTATTATAATTTAGAAAACCTTGTTGAAATGAATGAATGAATATGTCAAACAAAGATATGAAGACAGGGTGTAAAGCGCAGTGCTTTTGGTTTCCCGAGACACTTTCTTTTTTTTAAATTCCAGCATCACTGGTTCCAGAAAACTGTAGAACTTGCTCAAGTCGAGATCTTGACGCTGAAGTTGATGACAGTACAGCTCAAAGTGAACAACAGTTCGAAAAGAATTAAAACACAAACGATGAAATCTCCTTAGATCATCGTTGCGAATAGAGGAAATGGTGTCTGCTGTCAATTTTTCTTAATTTTCTGTACAGCCAGAACAACTAAACTGTGTAATATCTTGAAGTTTTGAGTGTTGTGAAGATGTTCTAATCTACCTCGTGAAAGTTGTACGTTTCAAGAACATCATTTAATATTTTTGTGTGTGCTTCGGTGACTGTGCTCCGACTTCTCAAACCTTTTTTTAATGATGCTTTAGTTTCTATTTTGGTTTCATTGCGTACAGGCCTAACTTTGTTCTAAGAAAACCCGAAGAAGCTGATCAGATCAGCAAGCTTGTGTGAAACATAGATATTTCACACCTTTATGTGGATTTTTCTTTTCGTTTGCTATTTGGTGGTGAAGAATTGTGTGAAGCACCGTTGAGAAATGTATTAAGGTAGGCCGGTAGGCCTATAAAAGATAATTCTTAATACTCACTAAGAAATAAAAAATCTAACAATTTGCCAATACGGTATCACTTTCATTTACCCTGACAATTAAAAAAAAATGGAGCAGGTTTCTTAAACCCGTCTTGCACAGCTGTATAATCTCTCGCTCAAAAATAGTAGAAAATATTCTGTCTAAAAATAGACAGAACAAATCAATTCAGTTTATTTTTAGATCTTTTGATTACTTCTGAAAAGTAAATAAATAAGAAGTTGAGTTTATTATTCTATTATACCTTAAAATTAGTTTTAAGAATGACTATTTTAAAATTATTTGCCTCTCAAGAAAATAAACAGATGGGGATAGAAACTGCATGCATTTTAAAATATATTTTTTTTTCTTTGATCTCTGAAATTAAACAAGAAAAATCCTAAGTTTAATTTCTTGTCACTTCTGAAACTGAAAGACTTGGGATTATTTTGAAATCACTGGTAAGTAAATTTTAAAAACAAACAAAAAACTGATATACGAGGCAAGTCAAGAAAGACTTGGACTGATTTTTTTCCCGGCAGTTCTGTTAACGCTGGAGCTTCATAGTTTGGCATACAAGTAGGGTGGGTCTTGCTGTGCATATATATAAAATGTTGTTAAGGAATCATTGCATGTTTGGTAACCACGACTTTTTATTGCAGGTGATGTACTGCGCCGCCTCTAGAAGTCGCCTGTAGAAGAAATGGAGTCATTACGAGAAGAACAATTTGCAGCTATACGGTTCTGCTATCGCCTGGGGAAAAGTGCAACAGAAACTCTAGGAATGTTGACAGCAGCCTACAAAGATGACGCTCTGCCACGAAGTACCGTGTTCTGGTGGTTCAGAGTTTAAAGATGGCCGAATGACAATCACGAAAGCTGGTGGACCAGGTGTATCAGCGTCAGCTGTTACTGAGGTGAACATTAACACGGCAGCAGTCATTGTTAGAGAAGATCGCCGCATCAGTATCGACGATCTGGCAGCCGCACTACGCATATCTCATGGCAGTGCCTTCAAAATTTTGCATGACCACCTCCACATGAGCCGAGTGTGTGCGCGATGGATTCCGCGACTCCTGACACCAGAGCAGAAGGCCGTTCGAGTGGAGACTTGCAGGGAGCTGTTGCAAAGGTTTGAGGATGGTGGAGACGCCTATGTGGAGTCAATTGTCACCGGCGATGAGTCATGGCTTCATCATTTCGATCCTGAGGGCAAGCAAGCCAGTACGCAGTGGAAGACACCAGGTTCGCCCACACCAAAAAAGGCAAAGGTTGTGAAGGCAAGGTGATGGTGATCACGTTCTTTGATCATCTTGGTATGGTGTATCAGCATGCTGTTCCCTCCGGCACTACTGTAACTGCACCATATTACGTGTCAGTCATTCAGACCTTACGGCAGCACATTGCGAAGAAACGACCAAACCTTCGCAATGGCGGCTGGAGACTCCACCATGACAACGCGAGACCACACGTGGCACATGCTGTCCTCGAATACCTACATCAGCACAATATCAACTGTGTGCCACACCCACCGTATAGCCCAGATCTCGCACCTTGCGACTTTTTTCTATTCCCTGCCCTAAAATCCAGACTGCGTGGACGCCGCTTCTCCGATAATTCCGAGATTCTGAAGGCATCGGAGGCGGTTTTGAAGGACCTCTCAAAGAATGGCCTGCGACACGTGTTTGAGGACTGGAAGACTCGAATGAAAAAGTGCATTCAAGTGGGCGGGGACTACTTTGAAAAGGATCATGTGCCTGTTGCTGAGTAATAATAAATTGCCTAGAAAAAAAAATCAGTCCAAGTCTTTCTTGACTTGCCCTCGTACGTAAACAAACAAACAAAACATTTTTTTAACACTTCTCCTACCTCACATTTTGTTTGAAAGCTCTACGTCAAATACTTTCTGAGTTATGAGCTTTCTAAAGACTGAATAATCGTGTATATCAATATATATCATAGGTTCATTAGGTACCGTTGTAACGTCATATCTCTAGAACGCCTTTGAAGTCAGGACTTAGATTTGGCACAATTAAGTTTTCTGTGGTGCATTTTTATTTCAGCTTGGTTAAATTCCCGGACTCCAATGTCACATACAGGAAGGTTTCCTTGCGAGTTTATTTTGAAATCATCTTATCAATCCTGAAATTAAACCAACAATAACTTGAGCTTATTTTTAAATCATTCTATCATTTTTAATAAAAAAAAAATAAACAAACAAAAAAACACTGAGTTGATTTTGCAAACAAACAAAAATATTATGAAATCTTGTTGGCACTTAAGACAATAAACAAACAAGTAAACGAACGAAAATTTTAACACAAGTTTTCACTTCTAAAATAAACATCTAATAGGGCTAAAAAAAAATGTTTTCTTTTCACTTCGAAGGAAAGAGAGGCATAATATAATTCTAGATCCACCATTGTTTTCTACTAACAGGTTTGCCCGAGTAGCATTCATCTAAATAGAGTAACGAGTCTTGCATTCGAAATGAATTGATAAATGCACGTCAGTAATGGTGTCGGTCCAAAAATTAGTTCTAACAATGAAGCTGGCTGGCATGTCGTCAAAGCTAAGTTGTACGTAGTGAATTTGCAAGTATTCATTGCTGATTATATTTTATTTTAAAACAAGAAAAGTTTAATCGTGACTCAATTCGTCACAAGTATTGTTTTATATAAGATAATGAACCTCCCACATGGTTTATGAAGTATTCTTAGGAGAAAAAAAAAAAGAAAGAAAGAAAACCTCAGCTAAAAACTTTTACTTTCGTCAGACTACCCAAAAGAAAAATAGAGAGAGAGAAAAAAAAACAAGAGACTAACGGACCGCGAAAGACTCGTACATCTAGACAGAACAGCATGAATGTCAAGTTTCAATATCGGAGCCACCTTGACTAGCTCAAGTGCATGAAGTGAAAGGTACTATAGTGTGCAGACCTTCTGTTTACAAATGAAGAAAAAAAAAGACAGACATTTAGTAGGCGTGGCTCAGTGCAATAGCCCCGCTGTTGATCCGGACGATGCAAGTAGCGTGAACTAATATACCGACAGCATACTTGTTATCGTACGTGGATTGACTTGTTAATAAGCATATATGCTTTTTTTTTCGTTATTATTACTACATATCTCCTGCTCTTTTCCTTTGTATAAAATCCTTCGCATTGAATATGTCCACCGCTTTATTTTTTGTACTTTCATTTATAACCAATCACAATTAACATTGGAACTTACAGTATATTTCCAATCTTGAACACCAGAAAAAAAAAATATATAAATATATTACTTCAGATGCGACCTGGTTTCACCTGAGTTTCAGTTTTAACAAACAGTGTACGTGATTGTCCAGCGCTCTTATTTCGAAGCATGAATGGTTGCTAGACATGTTCATTCTATTGTGAGATGAATTTCCTCTGAACAAGATAAATTGGATCTGTTTGTTAACCGACTTTCAAAGAAAAAGTTGGCTCTTTACTGGAGTCGTGTGGAGGTAGAGTGCGTCGTTTCTTCAGCTATAAATTTTGAGTAAATGGATTGATCTTATTAATGTTTTCGTGTTTTGTAGAGAAGATATACTCTTGTTAACACTTTAAAATGCGCTTTGACAAAATGTAGACACAAATAAAGAAAAACACCTTTTTTTCAACATCCCCAGTAGCACATACGTGTTTTAAACATTGATAAAACCGTTTAATGTCCGCCTTTTCAACGGTAAAGATAAAATGAATTTTATGGGCGGTAACAGCACTATGGCTTACGCCCCGTCCCGATACGGGGGAAGCCCCTTATCTTGGTCATGTCAAAATTTAGCTGTTAATTAAAATAATAAAATAATATAAAAGATGAAGATGTAAAAGGTCTTCACAATCAGCCCACTGGTGTAAATGGCCAGTATAACAAGGAAGCCTGTAAATGGGCCTTTACAAAATAGAAAACAAAACTACACTATAAAACTTAATGGAAGCCTGTAAATGGGCCTTCACAAGATAAAACAAAACTACACTATAAAACATAACAGCTAAGGAGCATAATCATATAAAATAAACGGAAATCATAAAACTCTGCAAAAACAAGTAAAAGATTACCGTTTAAGTTTAGGTTTATACCTAGGTTTCCCT
>JAGDQP010042047.1:917-16679 GCA_022664845.1 Lepisma saccharinum | reverse complement strand
GTTCCAACTTATTTTAGAGGCATTTACTAGTTCCGTATTTAAAAATTATCTTTATCGCGATACTAAATTTACATATGTACTAGGTGTTTTGTTATTTATGTCACGATAGAATTCAGTGGGTAACGTTTGATACTGCGGCGATCACTTTACCAGTTCCGTAAACCTCATTTTTAGTTCGTTAATCGTAAAACTTTCGTTATATGTATCTTCTTGACTGGGAAGAAACGATGGGTTGGTTATTCAACATCATGTGAAGAGACAAACTTAGTCTTCTGCTCTTGCACTTTATCGCACATTTTGCTGTGTTCTCTTCAAAATTTCGATCGGTTGCATTGACATATTCTACTTCACGTCTTTCTATGCTTTAAGTATAAGGCTTATCTATTTTTTCAGTGTATCCTTGAGAAAGTTACTAATAAGTTCTATGAACTAATTTCTTATATAATTTCAGGTTAGCGTTGGCGAGACTGAACGAAATTGCCTAAAGCTTACTCGGCTTTTATCGTCTCCAAATGTAATCTATTCAATCCGTATAGATTTCGAAGCTGTCTCAATTTCTTCGTCGGAGGAGCACGCCAAAGGAAAGATTTATAAAATAAGTTAAAACAGTAGTAATTAAAGGCCAACACAGGAAAGAAAAGAAAATGTGTTCCTAGAAAGATGTACGAATTTGAGTGGAAATTCGTACTCATTTCCAGAGACCCAGTTTTATTTTATTTTATTTCCATTGTCGTACTTTCTACTACTATCGCATTAATTTTCTTTGCATATTTATAAATCTTTCCTTTGGTGGATTCCCCGACGAAGAAGCTTAGTTAATTTCGAAAATTATAGGGATTGAATAACTGCATACTAAATTTGGAGTCGATAAAAGTCAAGTAAATTTGAGATAATTTCTTATATTTAAAAGAAATAAAATCTTACCCCAAAAGAAAGTCATTTCTAAAAGATACGGTCTAAGATACACGCAATAATATGTACACTAATGGAAATATTGAAAAAAAAAAATATTATGCCACGGCCAGGTTATAACGAGGAGCTAAAACATGTTCACCGACACACGCGGTACAACGGTGTTTTACTGTATAAAAGTTTATGTTGAGGAGAAGGAATCTACTCTTATGAGAACAATTTTATATTTTACTCTGTTTCATGATAACTCATTTAGTCCCAGCTGATATTTCTTAAAATTAGAAGCAGAAAATATACAGCTTAGTTTAATTTAGTGCACAATTCTTATAGCCATGCATTGTATGTATTCGACAATTTATTAGAGGAAAAATAGTATTGATGTTGTAAAAAGAAACAGGTACAATCTATTCAGCACGTAGAACATGTCATTCGAATTATTTAAAAAGAATCTAATGTGTACATCAAACACATCTTGAATGGCAAAGAGAATTAAATTGCATCAGCCGTATTGAGAAACGTGTTTTGGAGTGACTAGCGCTGTATTAACAAGTGACTGCCAATGTTAAAAAATTGTTAATCACTCGTTCGTACAGCGCTAGTTACTTGAAAAAACGTTTCTGAATACGGCTGTATGTGTACAAACCATTTTGGCTAAGGGAATGGAATAAGTAATAATTGAAGTTTTAACAAATAGTATCCTAACGATTTTATTAAAGTAAATATTACTATGATTGTTTCAATTTACATTAGTGAGTAATATTTTAGACATCCTCTCTACTGATAATATCTACTTTCTAATATACAATACATGTTACGATGTTTTCAGTTAGATCCACCAAAATTCGATTTCATTTTCGGGTAGTTCTTAAAAATCAATCGAGTGAATTTTATCTTTAAGAAAAAACTGTTATGAAGAGTATTATTCACAGAGATTATTCAGAGGTTCCAGATCTCCCAAAATGCCGATTTTTATGTACAATTAGAAAAATTTTAGGCCTATTTATTGATATGAAAAGATGTGTAAAGCCAAATGCAATTATAAATAGTTTTAATGTATAACTTTTACCCAGGTCAACATTTGGACTCACTCTGGATACGAACCTGGTTAGATCTGAACACACATTCACAAACATTGCGATTAATATTTGAAACAAAAAAATTCAAGGTACAATTCAAATTTAATGATAATGTTGTGAAGCTAATAAATCAGTTGGTTAAGCTGGGCTATTGAAGTAGATAAGTAATTGATTATATAATAGAATGCATTCTACAGTGCATTCTCAGTTCATGGAATTAGAAGTTATTCTTTCCTGTTCTTGTGACGTAGAAAACGAAACATGTAGAACGTTCTGCCATGATTTATTGGTGCTTTAACATCAATCGAAAACCGTGACCTCAGGTAGAAACCAAGGAAATGCGGATAACACCCATGTTAATAAGCCAATAAATCATATTTCATGTCAAAATGATGGATTAACAATGAAATTCAGATTTTGGAACGAAAGTCATCAGATAACATTTTGGAGGTTGGAAGAGAAGAAATGTGGATATCGGTCTTTATTATTTTTCTCTTGAGATGCGGTATAGCTAACAAGAGCTAAGTAGGAATGGGTCGAACATTTGAGAATCAACAAAATAGCATCTATTAGCATAATTTTAAAATAAAATACATAACTCTGTTAATATTTTTGTTCAGTTTCGAAGTTGTATCATTAACCTAAACCATTCTAATCCTTACCGCTCTAACTGTTTACTTATCCTTGAGACGTTTCTGATTTGCAAAGATATTACGTTAAAGGCTTTGCCAGAGTATATGAGTGGCCTATATTGAATAGTGAAATTCAATATAGTGACCTATATTGAATTTCCAAACTTATTTAAAGCTTCTTAGGAACTATTTTTTCCTGTCATATCAAAATAAAAAAAAACTTGTTCAAAGAAAATTAATAACAATCAAAGCTTAATGGAAGTAATGAAAATCTAAATCATTTAGTCTCTATCATTCTGTTTCTCAATTAAACATGTAAGAATACTTGCTAAATAACACAATTATTGGTGATAAATTATTGTGAAACAGTACAAATGAAGTAAACGGCATAAACATGTATTAATTTTCAGAAAATACAAACTGCAATGCAACTAAAACAACGGGAGAGCAGATCAAAGAACTATTTTCTAGAAAAACCTAAAAGTGTTAAAAAATGTAGAAATTGTCCGTTTATTGTATATATATACAGGGTGTAACAAAATCTCCGGAAAACTTCGGCAGGTGAGTCCTGATATTGAAACAAGAAAATTGTCTTAGTGAGCGGGGTGGACTTTTCGCTGCGTTTCGGAGATACAGGCCCAAGGCGTGGGAAAATGAAATCTGCTCTATCCACTAATGCGTATATCAAAATTTTGCAATGTTTACGCAGGTTTCAAGCCTCTGACAGTAACCTGTCGCTTCAGCTCTCCTGTTCGCGGTTTTGAAGCTATGAAGCCCTAAAGTTTATTTTTCCACCCTTTCGGCATCCTGTATCTCCGAAATGCGGCGGAATTTTCATCCAGTTCACTAAGTCTTTTTTTTTTTTTCTTGTTTCAATATCAAGACTCACATATTCTCGAGGTTGAATATGACTCCCGAAGTTTTTCCCCGAGGTATTGTTAAACCCTGAATACCAAGAAATCACGTTTACAGTTTTCTTGACAGAGATAAGAATTTTGAGTTATTTTAGTGCAAAAATCAAACAGAAGAAATATTGGATAAAAGATTTTATATTGTCTACAGGCTGTAACACTTCCGGCCAGAACACTAGAGAGTTTCCTCGAAGTGTCCCCATACCTGCGCTATGAGGTGCACTCAGTCTCCTCTCAAATTGAGTATTCCGTGGCACCTTGAGAAGGTAAAAGTGGTCGAGCATGGGACTGACCACCCCACCTCACTCCGTACCGTAGGTCAAGAACATCAGCGTTTCCTCTACATACCCCCATGCGCCGTCCATGGCGCGTGCGTCTCGCACAGGGAAGAGCTTTACCTTTTTTACAGGCTGTGAAACATACATGATCCCTATCGCTTATATGGAACTAGATCAGTATGTTTTGATTTGTTCTTTGCAGAGATGATGTACATGTACTCATGGTAGTGAAATGGACGTGTCACATGTGAATTTATATTATTTTATGGTGTGATCTCATAGAATACTGTGACAAAAATATAACGACTATGCCGCTATGTGTTAGCGACAATAATAATAGTTGTACCGTATATAATAGGTAAAATTTGAAGAAAGAGGATAGGAATTGTACTTACGTAGTATCCTGACGAAGATCACGTGCACAATTACACATTAAACAATATACACTATAAAGTCACTTATAATTTTCGGCTATAGCCGTCTTCAGTTGTAGAAAAGTAAGAAGCTTACTGAACACACATGCACAATGTAAAGGGATAGAAAAAACAAGCTTGTCGCCTGGCGAGTGTTCCTTGTTAGTAATTCCTTTTGAATTCAAATCTTTATTCTCAAATTGAAGTAAATGACTTGCAACATTGTAGTGTTTCATTCATAGAACTTTGAGAAGTTCTGAGCGTTATATTTGTGTTCCTGTTCATCTTGTTCAACAAATTCAGTAGTTTTAGGAAGAACCACTTATTAGTAGATGCAAATTAAAAAAAACTCACTTTCAAGTTATTATCGACTTATTTATTTATCAGATGATTATCGAGAGAGACAAAGAATAAGAGATATGATCACTGTTTGCATTCCTATAGAAGTGTATAAAAAGTAGGATAAAACTTCAGTAGAGACAAGAAACAAGCACTATTTTAATCACGGTTGGCTTCACGAGAAAGTTGAAACACAGCATTTAAGGTAGTTATTTCGTTAACCGTTTCTGTCATTAATATAAAGTTTATAACCATTATTTGAACATGGATGTTTTAGCCGGGTCAAATCGGGCCCAGGAACGTCTCCGAACCGAAAGTGTAAATTTAACTTGCTAGAAAACATGCTATGCATTTGTGACCGGACCCGGAATATTTTCACTTAAAGTCTTATAACTGTTAGAATTAGAAAATCAACTCTTTTTATGTTTATCATTTTAGTTAAGTTTGTGTATAACGTTATCTGTTTCCTTATTACAGCTAGAAACTTTATACCAAAAAAGTAAACTGAAAGCAGCTTTCAAGCATTGTGAAATTGAGCGATTTGAAAGTGGAAGTTTGGTTGTATTCTTTAGGCTACATTTAGACAGAAGAAAAGTTCCAAGGTAAGATTTTAGTTGCTATAAACAGCACAATTTTAACATGTCTTTTTTCTTTCTGCTGGTACAATTATCAATTTGCATTATGATATTTATGTATTTCCATGATAGACAGGCAATCATATCTTGCCTTTTAGAGATAAAAAAAATCAACGTTATCAAGGACAGTGGTACTCACCCCTAATACTCCATCCATCCTTTTCATAAGAGTCAAGTTATCATTCCCCACTTCCCAAATTATCAGAACTGAAAGCTGTATTCTAAAAAAATATACGATAATACGATTTCACAAAAGGGATATAAAATAAAAATAAAACTAACCTAAAACACGTCGAAAGAACGAATATTTGACAACATTTTGCCCAGTCCACGGGAAAAGCCAATACAAGAGAGGTGTACGTATATGTCTGAAAGCTGCATACTGTTTGTTTAGGATGAAGATATATAATGGAGTCAGGTTCGGCGA
Organism: Lepisma saccharinum; assembly: GCA_022664845.1. Classification (NCBI taxonomy): domain Eukaryota; kingdom Metazoa; phylum Arthropoda; class Insecta; order Zygentoma; family Lepismatidae; genus Lepisma; species Lepisma saccharinum. The sequence goes on along the minus strand of JAGDQP010042047.1, from coordinate 11,056 downwards.
TGGAAAATCCGTTATCCCCTTTCCTAGCTAACCTAGTCAAGAAGCGTATTTGAAAGCAAGATTCTTATGGATCACTTCGTAAAAACTATCCATTATGTGCGAGATGTCGTGATCATTTATCAAAACAACGACCAGTTATAAGGATCTACAGTTTGTGGTATAGTATTCATCCAAGTATACAAAATAAGTGACTACAAAAAACAGAGCAACTAAAATTTTTACAACTTATATTAACCAGAGACAATAATAAATTCATAACTGCTGTATTTCGTAAACCTACTGCTAGGAAACTGTTTATCCATCGCTTCTTAGTCCATTCATCGGAACCAAGATGAAATGGATCAATTCTGTACGTAGATTATATCGATGGGGAATTTCAGTAAATTTTGGTTGATAACATGTAGTAGTAGCAGCAGACATACATTAAAAATGAGTCCAATGTTCCTTTCCCAAAATCTTTCCACATCTCTCTTTTTTTTATCTTTTTCTGCATTATCTTCCCTATTCTTTCCTCCATGTTCCTAATTAAATTTTCTTTGGTCGCTTCATCATCGTCACTCCTCTTGTGTCAAAAAATTCCTGCTGCACATTTCTTCTCGAACCAAGAAGATACAAATCTTCCATCTTTCCTTTACTGAATCCTGATGTCCAAGAAATTTAATACTTTGTTTTCTTCCATCCCACTTTCCCAAAGCATCCTCTTGCCGTTATCATTGAGCTCCTTAATGAACAGATCTAATGTTCTTCTGGAGCCTTTCCATACACCTAGACAATTAGACAGCCATGTACGTACCTGCAAAAGAGTAGCATACTGTCCTTCAATTTTCTCCATCACCACCTTTTCTCAATCATTCATAACCAAATTTGTTATCACTGGGCTTATACAAAATCCTATACTGAGGCCCCCTTTTGCACGCACTATCGTGTCACCTATTTTACAAGAGCCTTCAGAGCTTGTCAGTTTTAGAGTCTTCTGCAGTATATCACCATCCTAAACATATCGGAAGAAATCCCGAAGCTGAGAAATCAAGAAAGGAAATATTTTGCTCATCCAGTGATTACTATTCTGCATTTTACCAGCTCTTGTATTTGAAAATGACTGTCTTACTGTCACTCTACTATTCACATATCACGCAAAGTATAAAATATTAACCGAATAAACTGTAAGTTTACGATAGGAAATCATTTTGAAGTAGGGAGCATTTACATTAATAACTTAACTGGTGACAAAAAAGACTCGAAATGGAAAGAGTTAACCATTATCATGAAATTTGATTTTCAAGAAACTTCCAAAATGTTTAATGTTTTATTAAGAAATATTTCCTTTCAACCTACAGTAAATTTTCGATAAAAAACATTTGAGTTGGTTATATTTGGATAAGATAAGAAAAATATGGTTGTATGAGCAGTAACATCATTATGGCTTAAGCCCGTTCGAATCGATACGGAGAAGTGCAGTTGTTATCTGGACGAAAAAAAAACGTAATGTTCATAAATTTTTGAACACTCTTATAGTAATGGAGCAGGAATAATATATATTATCAACAAATGTAAAGCTTACATTGACTAGTATAGGTACTCCATATGTGTGTGAATTGTCTTGTTTAGAAGATTTTTAGAACTTAAGAAGATCTGAGTCAGTTCATATTCAATGATCCATAGTAATTTTATCAGCTATGAACTAAAACTGTAATTAAACATTTTCAGGACAATGACAAATCTTGAGGAAACAGCCAAAGAAATTTTAATGGATGAAGTCATGTTACTCCACCCAATGGTCTTCAAAAACATCGACGTGGATATTGATAAAATACTCATTAAACGTAAGTACAAAACCGATTTCCCCTTATTATTATTATTAAACTTAATTATTGGGTATTTGTCCCCGTCTTTCTGTTTCCTGGTGGAGAGTTCTAAGTAAGTTTACTCCCCACTTGAACCTCCAGACATGCTGCAACTACTGCAGCTGCCTGTCCATGATCACTTATTTGAAATTCTCCTTCTTTGTGGCGCTACTGGCCCTTCGCCTATCCGCAAATTGGGGACGCACCCGTTAGCATGCAGCTTTGTTCTTCCCTATCGACAGACGGATTATTTATTATTATTATATAAATGAGATAATATAACACAAAATACAAACAAACGTGTAAACTGAAGTTGTACTGTATGTTTCTTTGTATAAATAACTGGCTAAAATAGAATATAGATAATTAAAACACAAGAATTTCTTCAAACCATTAATGGGCAAAGTTCATAATTATTTTGGTATAACTTTAAAAATATTCTTTCAAAATAGTAGACATAAGCCTAATCAGAGAAGAAAAATGAATGCATGAATTAGGCAGGCTATTCCTAATATATTTAGTTCTATTTTTGAACAAATAAAAAAATTAAAATAAAGAGTGCTCAAAGAAACACGCATTGAAGAAATTTATCCTCAGTCATTTGTCGAAGTCCCAATAATAACATTAAATGTCGTGATTAAGCAGTAAACACATTAAAGCTCTTGGATATGGCATGATTCAAAATTATATTGTAAAAGCATGTAAGCTTTAGTAAATAGATAATAATTACTCCTTGCAAAGTGGTGTGTATGTAATTAAGGAAAATATACGTTCATGGTACTGGTATTTAAAGCAAAAAATTAATATTATCCAAAAAGTTATGGCTTGTCACACTATTAAGCATTTCTAGTGCAATATTCAACTCAATTATTCATGAGTATTTAATATCTTAATCGAAAATGTAGGGTACACGAAACTTAGCATGGTTTTAGGCATATAAAAATTCATTGTTACAAATCCGGTTCAAATTACACAATTGATCACATCAACCACTAATTCAAACTCTCAATCAAATGTAATATGTATAGATTTAATTAAGGCATACGATTCTATGAAAGATGAATCACTTCTGAAAATGCAATAGTTTAGATGATTTAGAAGTTTCCTTAGAACTTGATTAATTCAAAAAGGTACTTCTCAAGCTTCCAGTTTAATTCGTCTTTTTTTTTCAATATTTATCAACGGTTTTCTAATTCAAATATTCATTGTGGAATTTTTTTCAACGTACGATGTATTTTCACCGTCTTTAGAAAGAAATTTCACCTCTGAGTATGTGATTGTTCAAACGGCCGTATTTAATATATATATATATGATGTTGTTTTAATGATATTTTCATTGCTTGTTTATCAACTATCTTTCACCTTTAAATAAATATGTTACTAACGTTTCGAAAATACTTTTTCATCGTTCACCTTTCACGTTGAAATCAACGATTATTCTAAACGTTAATTTGAAGCTCTTGTGAACCATTATTCGGATAAACCACTGCAAGATTGGCGTATATAAAGTTAAAAATTTGTTTCGAAAATATGGTACAGGACGGGAGAGTAAAATGAACAAAACAACCTTCATTGCTCTAACACGAGATTCAATCGCCAACCTCAGGATCGAATTCAGGTCTATATACATGCCTTTACTTTAGAAACAATCTTCGTAACATAAAAAACAAGAATAGTGAAATATTATTCACTCGGAAGATACCTCCATAGCATAGTGCTTGGAATAATGAGAGTAAAAACTTCCAGTTTCAAATCCCACTGCAGACAGTTGGAAAATATACAAATTAGTATATCATCATGAAAGCAATGGACGAAGTCCAATGAAATATGCTTACCAATAGACAGCAACCATTCTCAGTAACCCTCTATCAAGAGAGTCAATTCTCAGGTGGGCATATATAACGTTAAAAATGTTTCAAATGTTTTTCATCGTCCACTTGTTGACGATGAAGACTACGTTTATTCAAAACATTGTATTGAACCTCTTCTTCAATAATTATTCAATGTCGAATGAACCGTTGTACAGGCGGAATCTCTCATACATATACAACGTTGAAATAAAGTTTCGGTATTAACGATTTATCCATGGGTTTTCAACTTGTGTCTGTTACTAGGGAAGTTGACTGAAACCAATTTTCTGAAAGTTAATTAAACTTACCATTACAGCTTTGTCCTACCATTTTCGAGATCATCTTGATTTTGTTTTCGTTTTGCAATGATTCAAACCAGGAGAAGGGAAAGCATCAGTAGGAGCCTACCGAGAACGTACACTTGAGCAAGCAATTGAGCTACACTACTGACCTATTGAGAGCAGTCGTATTAATACACTTAAACCTATTTTCTATAAGTAAATTTTAATTGTATATGTAATATAGCAATATTAGATTACCAGAGGCTGGCCTCTGCATCTGATAGTTGGCCTTTCTTTCTTGACTGGAAGGCGGTATTAGTGGCCAGCCAGGTTCAAACCCGCAAATAGCGAATCTGCAAGTTATTCAATATTTTTATGGCCGATTTTCGACCAGTTTCCCATGTCGGCGCTGGCTGAGTAATACTTCATTTTTAAGAGGTTGATATGCCCTTCACAAACATATATGGTTTGGAGGGGCCCAACTGAGGGGAATATACCCCATTAGAGCGTATCATTCTTCTTTGAATTCTGTTATTTACAATAATAAATTTTTCAAGGTAATGGAGTTTGGGAAAAGAACATAATTGAATAGATGTATTTGACTGTCAGATGATTTACGATGGGCACATCTTTTTCCATCGCTTAAGTTGCAAACCACATCTCTATCCATATTGACATAAAAGTTAATAACTAGTTCTGCAGAATGTGGAAAACAATCTGATTTCATTTGCTAAGAGATAATAGTAACAAACTTCAAATGTACGTTCATGACATTTCTAAACAAACTGAAACTGATTATTCAGCATTCAGGGGCTTAAATTTTGTTGAACTTGGGTGTCATATTTCAAGAAGAAACAGAGTTTGAAAGACAAGACTTTCACTTTGCATAAGATCTGATCTTTTTCCTGGCTTCCCTCAGTAACATTAATACTAAAATAGTACCTTCAGTTTAAGGCAAGCCCGATACGTATCACTTCCTTCTCCCACGGAGAGACTAAGGATTAGAGACATAGATCAGCTACAGCCACAAATGCCGTCAAGTCTAGAAATTTAGTTTCACTTTGACCTTTTTAATCTTTGTTTGATTTAATCCTGCAGAAATAGAAAATGAACAATGAGATTATATGATTAACCTCTCAAAAGAATTAAACAAAAAATATTAAAGATTAAAATGACTCAATTTTGGTTTATTATAGTACGTATAGCAATTCTATGATTCTCTCTAAAATTTAAAATTGGACAATGATATTGAAAAAGTGCAATTTAACCTCTTGCACTCAAACTTCTTTGAATGACACTTCATTTGCACTTTACCATAAGGTTTCTCATACAAGATAAAATAAAATAAATTATATGAGCGGTAACAGCACTATGACCTACGTCCGTCCCGAAGGTTTCTTATACCTTGTTAGTTACCATGTGCGACTATTAGCTTCATAGTTACATTTTGCTTTGTGACAATGGTCAAGTGGTAAATCAGTATCGGGATGAATAACCGCACCCGAAATTGATAATTTTTATCACAATTACGAAAGTTCCTTTTCGTGAGTAGATAATTTTTTTGTGATTTACATAATATTTAGGAGCAGTTTCTTTCTGCAATGATTTAACAAATTTAATAAGCTCTTTCTCTTCTCTTTTCCAGGAGTGATTGACGAACCTTTGAAGTCAGCAGCTTATGGAGAAAAGGGCAAACGAATTCAAAACAATAATAACGTAAATAGAAAAGGAACAGACAATGGCACTGTGAAAATCAAAAATCGAAATGGTGTTCTTTTGAAAGCTGCGTCAACAACATCAGCGACAGAAACTAACAAAGTAACAACAAAAAGTACAACTTCAACTCAAAAGAATCCGCCTATTCCTGTCATAAATGAGGATCTATTACCTGTAATACATGGAACATATACCGTTACTAGTACTGGAGGAAATGTGAAAAATAACACTGATCAGGAAAAAGTAAGAAAAACTAGCCATGCTTCCAAAAGGCCAACGCCAACAACTTCTGTTACCACAACAGCGACAACTAGAAGAACCACCACCACAACAACAACTGGAACAACAACGACAACTACTACTACTACAAAAGCTCCCAAAACAACAACTACAACAACAACGTCAACGACTGAACAACCTCCTATTAAAACGATAATGCATGCTGTTCCTCCACATCTAATATCTAATGAACCGTGGCGACCTGTCATTCCACAACCTCATCGTCCAGGGACGGTTCATAACCACAAGGCTTCTCCAGTACAAGAGAATCCGAATATCAAAGAATCTGTAGGAATTCCTGAAGTCGTAGCGGTACCTTCATCCGAGGTGCTTGACGAGACCATGAAGACTCAATATCATCACATATCAGACACCTCTGGCAACAAAGGAAGCATTACCGTTGCTAATAAATCAACTGTTCCTGTGCAGGAGAAAATCTCATCAATTTCAATCCAAATATTCGAGGATGATCTCGATGGTGACAAAGCGGAAGTGCAAACAAATGGTGGAATTATTGTTAAAAGAAGAAATCATACGGAAAGTCCGAAACAACCTGTTCCTTCTAGGCACAATTTTGTTCCAGTATTTATTCCAAATTCAGCTTTAAATTCATCAGTCGACATAACAGATATGACTGACGACAAGATATCATCTTTAATGAGCGTCATTTTACCTGAAGCATCCACTATTCTTATAGATCGCATGGACAATTTCAAAGAAGAATATGATGATTACGATGAAGATGATGAGGAGGAGGAAGACGGTGCTGAAGAAGACGATAATAATGATGATGATGAAGACGCAGAAAGAGATGATGAGGAGGACGCTGTTATTTTACGAGTACATAATGTCAGTAGTGATAATAGTGATCAGTCTAATACCAAAGATAGCATCAAGGATAATATAGACAAAAATAACAAGCCGGATGAAAGCTTATTCGAAAAAGTTTCCAACACTGCCGAATCGGACAGCAAAGTTTCAAATACCTCTACGTCAACCTCAGAACCTATGATTTTAGATTACAATGCAAAAAATTCCAACGAAGAGATACTTTCAAATGAAGATCTTCGTGAACAAGAAAGTGATGGTGATATTGAGGAAAATGCGAAAGATAGTTTTGAGGAATCAAATTCATCTGAATATGAAGACTTGTCAACAGAGATGATAGATTCTCCATTATCTGACGAAAAATTAGATAGTACTGAGGGGATTCAAAGTGATTATCAAGCCTATGACAGTTCAAAATTAGACGATTCTAAGGAATTACATAATTTATCACACACGCATATTGAATCGGAACATAAACAAGAAAGTCGTGAAGAACCATTACCATCTACAGTTCGAATAGATGTTTCAACAGTAAATACAAATCATTTTCCGAAGGAGAATACTAGTAATAATGTTACCAATGTGAACAATGGTAAACAGGTTACCACTCCTGTGACAATTCACCACAGTAATGCACAAAACAATACTACTGATGTGTTAGTGCATATCGTTACCGCACAATCAAACAAGAAATACACTAAAGATAGTGTTACTAATAATGAAACTGCCATTTTTCTAGTTACCGTCAAACCAGAAATAATTACCGCGAATTCTGCACAATCTTCTGTGCTAGAAGACACGATAACGAGACTAGAGACTATATCATCTCCGTTAGAAGTTCATGACCCAGGATTGAAGACAGAGAAGGATGAAGCAGAAGCACTGATAACACCAGCTACACTGGCACCAGTAAAGTCATATTCTGGAATTCGTACTTCTTTACGACCGAAACCGCGTCCACAACCTGGCAAAAATAATATACTGAAAGAAATACTTGTTGGAAACAGTAAATTTATTGACGATTTAGAGGAAGTTGTAACAGAATCACATCCAACAACTACCTCTGATGCCATAATTTTAAATACAGAAGTAATCACTTCAACAAGCATCGAAATATCTTATGGTGACTACACTGATACCGACAGTTATGCACCAAGCAATAGTTCCTCAGTACCAAATGAAAAAACAATTTATAGTGACAAATCACAAAGAACAACAGTTTCGTCAGCACCGTCCTTGGCAACGACGACTCCGAATCCAGCAAGTACATATGAAACTCCAACACATTTCCCTTTAATCACAAGAATTCGGATCAATGACAAAACTCCACGGCCTTTTTTCGGTAATCATCGACAGCCAAAAATGAGTTTATTTCCAGATGAAGCCTTCGTCAATGTCGAACAGCAATCAAATCGAACTGAACAGAGTGCAATTACGCCCAACCGAAATAACAACAAACCCAAGTCTAACTTCCATCGTGTGACCTGGGAAATGATACGACAAACTTCCCCTCATTCGATTGGACAATTTAAGCATAATTATCAGGCAACAACCCAGCCTTCGACGCCATGGTATGCATCAACTTTAAAGAATAAAGATGAAAAGGAAGAAGATTCTTTACCAATCAATGAAGAAGAATATAAACCACCGCTTTCTTCTGAGCCGAAACCACAAAATACAACTCCCTGGTATGCAACAACTACGAAAACTAAGCAAACTGTAGATCCGTGGAAAAGCTCGACAGAGAAACCAAAGCCCGAATGGTATACAACTACCATCAAAGATCAAAATAAGACCTCGAAGGAAGATTTATGGTACACAACAACTACAAAGTATAAACCATCACCAACAACAGAGAAACCGGAATACCATACATCAACGAAAGCGCCATGGTATACAACTACATTAAAGAACAAATCATCTTCTGAACATCTCTGGGAAACAACTCCAGACAAGCCAAAGCCACCTTCACACACAGAGCCTCCTCCAAAAGTCGATCCATGGTACACAACTACTTTGAAGAACAAACCGCAGTATACGCCAGATAGCCTTTGGCATTCACCAACCCCAAAACCAAAACCCGATCATTTGTATCCAGAGCATCCTACAGCAGCGCCATGGGAGGGAACCACAAGAACGAAAATACCGTCCCACACTGAATGGTATTATTCACCTGAAAGTGGTAAGCCAGTGCACACTTACTATACTACAACAAAGGAAACAAAGACGTTGAGGCCTATTCCAGGAACAACTGGACATCCATTTGGACCTTCCTATACTCTAGTAAAATCACCTCCATCACATAAGAAAACAACGGAGAGGCCTAATACCTTAGTGTGGCACGATGTTACCCATTTAGAAGTGGTAAAAGAAACTCCTTCAACTACGCCTCCCCCACCAGTTAAATACCCACAAACACCAGCACCTATTTATGAACATAAATATCCTGATACACCTTCACCAATATATGAGCACAAATACCCTAAACCACCTGCACCAATTTATGAACATAAGCATCCTGAAACACTAGCACCAACTAATGAACATAAACACCCAGAGAAACCGTCACCATTGTATGATGATAAATATCCACAGCCACTAGCACCGACTCATGATCAAAAGTACCCACAGCACCAAACTCCATCCTACTCAGAACCTGATGTAATTGTAGATCACCACCTTAATTTTGAGGAGGATGGGGATGAACTGCCTAAACCAATACAGGGACAAAATCCAAAAATAGGTCAAATAATGCAGGTTACTGCTAGTCATACTGTACAAGACGAAACCGTAGATCAGAAACTGACAGCTGACGGTGAGAAGAAATCGCCTACTGAACTTCAAGACAACGACAAGGCTACAAGTAATATTGATTCTTTAGATTCTCATAACATTTCTAGCACTGAATCAGTTTCTTCGATAAACTTTGGTAATGACAAATCTCAGTCATCTTCTTCATCAGATGATGATTATTCCGATGAACTACCACCCGTATACAATATTATGAATCCACCTGCAGAAGCGGTGAAACAAACAGAAAAAGTTGTTCAATTGTTAGAAGAAATATTTGAAAATTTGACGACAGGAGCTCCTTCAGTATTACTTTCCCCGAAAGATGAAAGTAGATCTGAGACTGGGTCTACACATAAAGAAACTGAGGAACCAACAAATGACTCAAACACAGATTCAACGACAGAAGAAAATGATTCAAGTACAGAATTTAACAATAACAACTCTATAAGTGATAAAAATTCATCGTATGATATCAGTGTCCGCTCGGATGATTTTACTTCAAGTGTTAAATATGATAAAATTTCAACGGAAACATCAGTCATTGTTTC
>JAGDQP010042046.1:0-12504 GCA_022664845.1 Lepisma saccharinum | reverse complement strand
GGAAGCGTGCAAAGTCTATCTATTACGAGGTCTATGATCAGGTACTATTAGAACTTGGAAGGAGAATGAGGTGTCGTTGGAAAGGTTTCGGCAAGGCGAGTTCACACCTGTATAGATAATCCAGATCACTGGGGCGGATCCCGAGATACGGAAGAAGGGGAATTATCAGCTGAGGAAATACTAGAGCTAGAAAGGCGATTCAGGTGTCGTTTGAAAGGTCTTGCCACCAATTTTTTCTAACGATACATTGATCTTCCAGATAGGATGTTCATTGCTGAAGCCTGGCGGTAGAATATATGCATAGTCCCCCTGAGTGGGCTGCGTCTCACTTGTTTGTTTAAGCGGGTTTTTGTTGTTGTTTTGTATTACTTTTCCTTTATGAGACAAATTCATGTTCTTCTTCTTCCCATTTTCACTTCAATAAGAGATCTGTTAGCTTACGATAGGCTTGGTACAGTTACCGCCCATACAATTAATCTTATCTTAGGAAAAGCCTGATTGGCTCTTGGTACGGAACTAGAAATCGTTGAATTAAAATATGAGTCAGTGCTTTCTAATAACGATATTAATAGCTCTAATACCTGTACTGCAATAACTTCTTTAGCCACGTCTGATTTCTGGCATATTTCTTTTTGTTATAGTGTTTTTCTTTTGTCAAAAAAAATGTTTTGACACTTTCTTTCATATTATGGCGTTTTCTGATAAACTTTTCTCAACTGGTTTCATATTACAGCGTTTTTTAAAATACATTTTACACTTTCTTTTTATAGTATGGCGTTTTCTGAAGAAACGTTTTTTTTTACCTCCTTTTATAGTATGAATTTTCATTTAAAAGTGAAATGAAGCAGTAAGAAGCAAATGGTAAGGAGGTGACTTGCGATTGTATTTGTGATTCGACCTTGGATTGCTCCCTTTTTATTGACTCCTTGAGGGTACCAGTTCTGTTTTCTATCGTTCTGTTTGTTCTGGTGTACATTTGAGGAGACTAATCGAATGGTGCAGTCCATATTCTTTGAGTCAAACGGGTATATAACATTTTCTTACTCCAAAGAGATTTCATCTGACTTTTCTAACTAAAGATATCTGTGACTTTTTCTAGCTCTAAAGAGATGTCCATGCAACTTTTTATAGCTCTAAAGAGATTTCCATGTAACTTATTTAACTCTAAAGGGATTTCCTTGCAGCTTTTTCTAACTCTAAGGAGATCTTCATGTAACTTTTTCTAACTCTAATGATGAGATCACCCAAATTTCCTTGTAATCTGAAATAGGGTGCATAATGTTCTATACAATGTTTCAAAAAGCAAGAAAAATGATTATTTCAACACAACAGCGTTATGGTAACCCGTTACCAATAATTCCTCTCATTTCTTAAGGAATTTTTCTCCTTAATCTTTTAAATATTCTTGTAATGTTTTGCAGGGAAAAATTTGGGTCCTATTTTCGTGCCCAAGGGAATATGGTCTAAATAAGAAACGATGTATTTGAATTAGAAATAAATAAGACTACCATTTGGAAAGAAATAATCCAGTCTAACTCTAGAAAACACTTTTAAGTTGCTTCTAATATAAGACTACAAAACAAAATAAAGCTGATGACCCCCAAAATAAACTTCGTAGAGTGTATGTTTACCCCTAGCATACATGTTTAGAAATGATGCTGGTTGGTAGGATATTTTGTGTCGTTTCCAGACCTGTATCGTTTTTAAGAGTAGCCCTATTCTTCATTAATTTCATCTTTCAGGGTTGCCCATTTTATTTTGTTTTGTGGTCTTGTTCTGGTAATACTTGCTTCCATTATTATGTAAATTTGCTATCATGAAATTGAATAACATGATGTATTTTTCATGTATGAATTATTTTCATTTCCAGTTTTGATTTAATTTTTGAGCACTAATATAAAATAAATTTGATGTAGTTAAGCCATAAAGTACCATTTTCTTAATATTAAGTTTTGCTGCTCTAGTTTGGGAAAGTGATTATTTAACAGCGTTATAATATTTGATCATCTGGTAATTACATTCCCTACGCACTACAAAGTAACACCAAGGTTTTAGTAGAAGCTTGTGATGAAATATGTCTACAGATAAACATAGAGAATACATGATAACAAGCCGAAGCACAGGGAATAACCGAAGTTGATACATAACAATTAATAATGAGAACATAGATAAAGTAAACAAATTGAAATACTTGGGAGCATTATGAAACAAGTAAAAACGAGCTCACGGAAGAAATAAAAAAAATCGCTTAGTATCAAGCCACGCATGTTTCTATTCAGCCCATAAACTCCTAACCTCGCGATTAATATCAAGGAAGTTGAAATTGAAAATATACAGAACGGCTATTCTGCACTTGCGAAAGTGGGATTACAACCTTAGCATATAAAAATAAGTTACGAGTGTTTGAAAGTAAGGCCTTGAGAAACATATATGGGCCTAAACAAGACGAGGTGACTGGAGAATGGAGGAGACTGCATAATGAAGAATTTCACGACTCACCCGATGTTGTAAGAATAATTAAATCGCGACTACTAAGATAGGCAGGCCATGTAGCTCTGATGGGAATAAACGAAGACTGAAGGGAAAGAAACCGCTGGGAAGGCCTAGACGACGTTGGGAGGGCAATATTAGAAGGGATGTTCTAGAAATTGGTGTTCGTGATAAAACCTGGCTTGATGTTGCCCAGGATAAAATCCTATGACGAACGTTTGTTACTTCGGCGATGAACTTGCGAATTCCATAAGCCATAGAGTGAATAAGTAAGCAAGATAATTGCATTCCAGATAGGTAGTTGAGGATTACTAAGTTTGGTTATTAGAGATTACCTCAGCTTACAATATTATTTCTACTGCTGAATTTGTCCTGGCGGAACAGAAGGTTACTTGTGAATTGCATAACTGCATCGTAGCAGAGAGATAATTTTAATGTTATTTATATAATCCTGGTCTTTACAATAGTTATCGAACGAAATTAAGATAACTTAAGTAAATACTTCCGAATTTCTTCCGGCCATTTCAATTTGTTATCGAGGTCCGACGTTCCAAACACACTCTCTGTCAACCGGAAGTGTAACTTGTCGTAACTCTAGAAAAACCTTCCCGAGTTTCCTTGTCATTGCAACTAGGATCCTATAATGTTGTATATAGGGTGTTGCAAAACAATATTAACAAAATCACCTCACAAGATTCCTGACATGAAAGAAAAGAAAAAGAAAACAGTGTAGATCTATCGAAGGTGCACAAATGCTTCGTTTCGGCGCTATAGGTTGCTGAAAGTGTGGGAAAATGAACTTTAGAGCTTCATATTTCCAATACCATTAACTGTTCAACTGAGGTGGCATGGTACCTTCAAAGATTTCAAATCTGCTGTATCCAAAAATGCCCATTTCAACCCAAAGCAAGTACGGGATTTCCAGACGTTCTCTGGAGTAAATATGGGTCGAAATAAGTACGAATAAGACGATTTTCAGTATGAGCACAGAGGTTAAGCGTAATCACTGCCATCTGAGCGGGCAATGACAGTCTTATTTACTGATAATTACAGGTTGAAATGTATGTGATTTATTCCTGTTTGCTATGCAACCACGTATCTTTTTTTTTAAATAAAAACTGTTCCCCAAACAAAATCTGTTTGAGATATCGACTTGCCGCAAACAGATTATTGTTACTGGTTGGAAGGTAGTCCCATTCATGCTTATTTCGACCCGTCTTTACTTCAGAGAATTCCTGGAAATCCCTTACTTCCTTTGCGCTCCCATTGTATAGTTTTGAAATATCCATTTTTAGATACACCAGGTTTAAAGTCGTTGATTGTTCCATGCCGCTGCAATTCTTTCTTAAGCAATTTTGCGAATCTTAAAATTGGCCATATTTCCATCATTAAGATGTTATGGGTATATGTGTTCTTGGTATATACTACAATCAGTGGCGTATTCTGGATTCATAGCTTAGACTACCACTAGACAAAGTAATAATTAGAAAGACGGTACAGAAGTCAGACATAGTATAGGTGTTTTCGCCTCCTTTTCATGTAAATTGATATTACTTGTGCAGATCAAAATATTTGTTCATAAGCGTAGGCTGCGGCGATAGCCTAGATAACCCACAAGATACGCTCCTGACTAAATGTTGTTTAAGGACAGCGATAAAATCAACCATCTTTTTCATAATTATGCAAATTTTTCTGCATTCTTTTTTGACGTGGCTCAAAAAAAAAAAACACTTGAATTTTCTCTTACGTAATGTTGTACTAGTGTATTTGGTTTAGTTTATTAATGTGCTTAATTACGTTATTTCCACAACTTTAATTTTCCGGTTACCGTACAAGAACACCAACAATATAGATTATACTATACGACCATGTTGTTGTCATTTTATTAAGGACTTGTTTTAAGGATTCCTCAGGTCATCGTCTCCCTCACGAAAATTCTTGATCAGTCTGTGTTTTAGTTTGATATGCAAATGGTATAACAAAAACTAGTTCGAATTGCTCTCGAATACTCTAGAAATAACAGTTAACATATGCTTTCTATTTTTTCCCTCTTACGTCATTTGTGAAACTTTCATATTGTTTACTTGATGAACGAAGGTGATACATACTATTTGAACTGAACCTAATTACAGATGAATAGTAATTAGAAGTAAAACTCAAATTTTACATAAGTAATGATTAGAATTATCGATAAAAGTGTTCCCATGTTTATACTTTGTTGTTTTAGTGAATATAGATGTAGGTGGTTAGTTTTTAGAATCTTGCAGAATAAAAATACGTACAGCTAGATTTAGAAAGGCTGATTTATTCCAAAATTGTTACTATATAAGGTTCTGTACTTACCACAGCTACATAATATATGTACAATAAGTATCATTTCGCATGTTTACGGAAACCGTTTTCATAATTCTGTAGGTGCCACGTAAAATATGGAAGTATATTTCGTTGTTTCTGTAGCTCATATTATTTGTCTCTCTTACTACGTCAAAACCACAAAAGCTACCCAGATTTGTTAAAAGTGGGAACTAAGCAGCGCTGAAAATAGAACTTTTGTACTCGTGGTAGGCAGAAAAAAAATTCCCCGTGGAAACTGTGGATTGAAAAAAATAGGAATGTAGATAAATTTTCCTTATGGAGTTGCGGATTGCAAGGAATTAATGGCATGGGGAACAAAGGAAAAAAATCTATGGGAACTGCGGATTGAAAATAATGGTAAAGGTGAAGGTAGACTTTTTCTTCTCATGAGGACTGTGGAGTGAGGGGAAAAAAGTACTTTCTATTTTCATCAGAGTTGTGTTCGTCCCTTATTAATAGTAGAACTACTAACTTCATGTTTGCAATGAGCAAAATTGAAACATCGCTCTGATTTTCGATTTCTTCTGCATTCGTTCGAAGAAGCACGAATGGAAGATTTCTAACCACTTTCTTGCACAAATGTATGTTTAGGGAATATGGGATACAAGTTTTCCACCAATGATGGTTAATCATTAGTAAACTGTCACTATTCGTCTGCTCTACTCAAAAATTTTATCAACTGATGACAAAGGGTCATTTAGTCTTCTCTCGGAAAAATAAACAACGGTTGTTTGTTGTGTTGATTTTCGGAGTTTGTGATTCCCCACGTTCCCCCTAGGCACACATTTAGTTTATTAGAGGAACGACGCTCCTCTGCGTTCCCACTAAGAATGACAACAGATGATACTTTCTTTAGAAACATACAAGATTCAGAAAGATTAAGATATTTAGTATACTGGTGCAGTTATTCAAAAGTGCACGTTTTGCTGCTGAAGCCTTATACAACCGCGCGCATCCATCTGTCAACAACTTTCAACTCAGGAACTACTAGAGCTAGGAAGGTGGTTGATGTATCGTTAGAAACATCTCGCCGAGACGAGTTCAAACCTTTATCATTCATGTAGATCGCAGGAGCGGGGCCTAAGATACAGAGGGGGTAAATTTTCAACTCAAGAACTACTAGGGTAAAAGGTGGTTGAGGTGTCGCTGGAAAAGTCTCGCCGCAATTTTCCCAAAGAAACATTAATCATCCAAATAGGATACTCGCTGTTGAAGCTTGGCAGTCGTATATATGCACAGTCCCCGCCTCACTTGTTATTTTAATTCCTGGAAAACTGCATTAAATGCTAACAAATTTTTGACAGTGCGAAGATAATGTACAGAAATTTAATTAGGACAGAGTTGGATCTTATAATGATTATGGAATTTCTATGTATTCGTTCCTTGTGTGTGTTCAAAGTGGCTGTTTTGCTAACTTTTCTTCTTAGAAATTCCCGAAGGAATGGGACAATTTCAGTATTGTTCTTCAAGGACAGAATTTTGTCCATGTAAACGATAACATGATGTTTAAACAATATCACAGAATCTTCTAATATTCTTATTTTCTTTATAGTGTTTCGGAAAAATCTGTCTTTTATAATTTTTTGTTTTATTGGTTTTTTTCGAGCTTGTATTGTGTTAATTGGAAAAGTAAGAAGCCCAATCACGTTGTTCTGTTTATAATTTATTTTCAGGGTAAGAAAGGTGATTCAGGAGAAGTTGCAGAACGAGGGTTACCAGGTCTTCCCGGTCCAAAAGGTGAACCAGGCGAGATTGGACCAAAAGGCGAAAAGGGAGAAAAAGGCGATTTGGGATTTCAAGGTAATTTTTTTACTGTTTTTTGAACAATACTGTCTGAGTAGTGCACTATATCGAAAGTATATCTTATATGAGGTAAGGAGGAAATTAGCACACACGTTTACCCACAACTATTGTAGTACTGGACATAAATACAGTGTCATTTCCCCCCCTTACAAGAAAACAGGCAAGTGAGATACGAGGAAAAGCACACGGGCCCTCGTTAAAAGAACACAAGCAAGTGAGATACCAGGGAAAACACACGGACCTCCGTTAAAAGAAAACAAGCAAGTGAGATACCAGGGAAAGCACATGGGCCCTCGTTAAAAGAAAACAAGCAAGTGAGATACCAGGGAAAGCACACGGGCCCTCGTTAAAAGAACACAAGCAAGTGAGATACCAGGGAAAACACACGGGGCGCCAGGGAATTTCCCTTCTTTCAGTCTCATCAAATAACGCCCTAGGCCCTGTTTATAGGTATTAAATAACCGGATTTAAGATGTAAATATAGGGTATTTTCCAGTAAAATTTCAAACTGAACTGAAATGAAAGAATTATCGACAAGGAAGTGCGCAGTAGAGTATTTTAAAGTGCATTTGAGGACGTTAGACACGAAACATAATATCATTGAAATTACCACCACTGCTGCGTCTAGTGGAGTGAAGACAATGCTCCCAATTTTCCAAGACACGGGAACATAAATAAGGCCATATCTCGCTAAGAACACTAAAGGAAGCATATGATGGTCAGTTGGCTTCAATTCTTGGATTAACTGGATGAAGTCCTAAGTCCTTACACAGAATTCGCCACAGTGACGTCTGGAAAACTTTTGATCCTTGAGAATGTGTTGAGCAATGGCTTCGAAGTTTTTCACTGCAAGGCGAATTGTTAGTTCTATAAGTCGATTAGATTCACCATAAATCACACGAATTCAACAAACATTTTGATAATAAAGTTTTATCATTTCTACGCGTTGAGCAACTCTGTACCTTTTGTTGAGTCACTTGCGAAGGACTACTGTTAACATATGGAACAATGGCTATGACGATTGACTAATAAGCATGGCACTAGTTCAAAATGGTATCACTATTATTGGAAAACCCCTGTATAACGTAAGAGCAAAAGTATGTCAACTATGGTTCCGGAGGAGAATGAAATGAATCAGTTCAATAAAGAGGTAGTTGAACCTGGAGGTTCAAATGAAGAGGAGAAGTGACCAAAGAGCTAAGAAAAAGATCTATTTGGTTGAAACTTGTGACATCAACGTCTAATACTTTAAATTTAAGAAGACGGACGTCCAAAATACACCATTTGTTTCTGAGCTAAAATAATATATTAACTAACTCTGTGGCGTACAGGCCCGCAAGTTCATCGCCTCACTAACAGACGTTCGGGACCGGATTCTATCCTCGGCAAGATGAAGCCCGTTTACATTAGGAACATCTATATCTTGTAGATTATTCTAATACTGTTTTCCCAACGTTGTCTCGGTGTTCTCAACGACCTCCCAACCACAATTGATCATAATCTTCGTTTCTCATCCATCCAAGCGACATGATCTGCCCATTGCAGCCGTAGTGATTTCATATTGTAAAAAAGTCATATAACTTTTGGAGGTCTTCATTATATAGTTTGTTCAATATTCCACTCATCTCGATCCACGATGACGTTCCCAATAGTTTATTTTTAAACAGTGGCAAGTGAAAATCTTCCGACGGCTGGAAGAGGACCGCCAAAATTGGAGAGATGTTATCAAAAGTGTTGACCAATCTACAGATGAACTGCCCAAATGTAATGTACTGAAATGTATTACAGTTTGTCTTGTACCCCTTTCTATCGAGTCTCTTTCAGTTTCCCATGCGGCTCTTTCAGAAAGCCTGCTGATTTCTTTCCGTCATCTAGAATTGAAAATGCAAGTGATTCGCGTAGATGTACGAAGAATGACGAATACGATGTACGAATATTGTTGGTTTTCGAAAAACAGTAAAGGTCACAGGGTGCAAAATTTCGGTGAATATGATCGTTATACCAGTATTCGAATGGGTTTTTCGAACATATTCAATATTGGTTTTGCTTTTGTTCCGGATATGTACTTTTCTTGCGTTCAAAATGATTCGTAAGAAATAAATTCAACAATGTCTTCTATCTATTTTCACCATATCTGCTATCATTCTGGTCCTTTTATGTGAATTATTCTGGACGATTTGTTACAATTCATATTTCAATGTTATCTATACTTCTCGACGTGCTTCATCTACAAACACTGCTAGTTTTTCGTATCTATTCTTTACATCCCCCCCCCCCCCCTTTTTTTGTCACTTTAAAATTTCTTACGTTACATGCAATCGTAACAGTTTGTTTTACTCTGCCTACCTGAAAATCTGAAGAGAAGCCAAAATAAATTCTACAAAGTCATGAAAAATTTCAAATACGTTCCTGACTTACGCGCAACGAAGAAAAGAAAAATACGTGGTGTGTTTATTAATAATGTTTATTTAATTTATTTAGTTATTAAGTTTCAGATACAATTCGAATTGGCATTTTATGCTGAAACTGAACATCATTATTACAAACTAAATAGCATTAAATTAAACTTTAAAACGGTACATAACACAGGAAGTCATAATATGACGATTATAACACACAATAACTCAGATATTTGTGTTTAGCGCTCGCAGAAAAGTCTTTTAGATCCAAAAATATCAATGTTTGTACCAAGATTAGAGTTACTAGTCTCCTGAATAAGGCACTGAAGTATACGTAGCCTACACGTGGTACAGTGAAGCAGGTGTACTATTTCTGGTTTTCCACATGGGAACACTGAAGTCAAATTACGTATTAAGGGTCAGTTCTACAATCGAACGCTAAACTTCTAGTCAGCGCTAATTTGAGGCCAAGTCTGATTTTGGCCAATGAGTACGCAAAATGAGAGTTGGCCTCAACTTAGTGCTGACTAGAGGTTAGCGGTCAACTGTAGAACTGACCCTATGTCTTCAGTTAAGTATCTTGTATAAGTACATCATATATATCAGCATGTAACGAGAAGAAGGAACATGGATGCCAAGAACGGATTATAACTCAGGTTTGCTTAAGGTTAATATAAAGCAACGATTTTCAACACAAGATGGCAACACTACCTCTGTATATGTCTAATGTATTTTTATCGTTCCTCGAATTTTCAATGCTGCTCCTACAAATTCAAGTCTAGAGAGTTCAAACTTTGAGGGAAGAAAGTTCATAACCAATTCAAGAGTTCGATCAATGCCGATTTTTTGTTTTTCTTCCCTGTTGAAATCGCTTGATTGTTATTGTGAATATCAAAACCTATAACAATGAAGCTCTTCCAACAAGTGAAAAACGAAAATAAAAAATTAGCATTGTTCGAACTCTTGAACTGGTTATGAACTTTCTTCCTTGAAAGTTTCAACTCTCTAGGCTTGAATTTGTAGCAGCATTGAAAATTCGTGGAACGCTAACAATACATTAGACATATACGGGGTAGTGCTGCCATCTTTTGTTGGAGATTGTTGCATTACATTAACCTTAAGCTTCGTCCCGATGGTAGTATTCTTCTTTCGACTATTGCGAGAAAAAGTTCAAAGCAGAATCAATTAGCGGAGTAGAAATACAAGCGAAATAAAATTAAATATCAAATAAATTTTTCTGAATCTAAATTCAAACCAAATCACCAATCTCGTTCTGTCATAAATAATCAACGCAGAAGAAAACTTGTAATTTAATAATTAGTAGATTGTAATTCGCCAATAAGGAAAATGCACCTCACGTTGTAAATCAAATCCACAGCAAATATTACCTCATGGACAGAAAGAATAACTATCAATAATTAGCTGCTCACTGCAATAGATTAAGGAGGAGATACACTAACTTTATCAAATTCACCTCTCGCTTGCAGAAGAGCGTTGTTATTGTATGGCGTGTTGAGTATGTGAAAGAATTCCATCTTCTTGTATATCAAATTCTGTAGTAGAAAGCTAAAGAAGCTATTCCCTATGTGATACGCAGGCGCCGTGAACGGCGCATAGGGGATGTGGAGGTAGCGCTTCACATTTTCTTTACCTACGGTACGAAGTGAGGTGGGGTGGTCAGTCCCACACTCGACCGCCTTTACCTTCCCAAGGCGCCCAGGAATACTAAGAACACTCTGGTACTCAATTTGATAGGAGGCTGAGCGCACCTCAGAGTGCCAGGCATGGGAACACGGAGAAAAGTCTCGTGAGGGTCCTGGCCGGGATTTGAAGCCAGGCCGCCCGATTCGTAGTCAGACGCTCTACCGTTTGAGGCCCGGCGACTCCTAATTCTGTAGTACATTTTCATTAAAAATAAGTTACGCTGCTGTTCATTGATAAAGAAATTGTCTGTTGCAAGCGATTTTACATACTAAACGAACAACTGCAGTTTCTTCATAAAAGTTATGAGCGTACCTGACAAGGAAAATTTGGCAACATAGCACAGAGAGATTATTGTGAAACTTTGTAGGTGTACACACGAAATAATGAAACTAGTGATCTTTTTTCTCTTTCCTGTTTCGGTAACATGGTTAGATTAGATTAGATTAGGTTTTTATTTAGTTCCGTTGACCATATGTAAATGCTGCTGAGCACAGTGGTATGGAACATGTTAATTTTTACACAGATTTTCACATCAGAACAGAATACAACAATAATATATGCTAACATAATTACAACATGATATTAATATACACATTACGATTGGGTGCAATGCTATTCAGATTCAGATTTCGATTTATAACCGTTCTTTACGATCAGTAGCATGTATAGAGCTTGTCAATATTTAATGTATAATGTTGATGAAAAATAGAACTGCTATTTGCAGTTTCACTCTAGATAAAATAATATATACAGGAAATAATGAACACTTTCACGTCAAATCAAATCTTCTAAAGGAATTTGTATTTGATAATTTACTTACACTATTCGTGAAAATTTGATCTGACCTGATATTTAGGTTTTGATCTGACAGATTTTAGGGAAACAAAATAGACTGAACGGCTCATTAGAGGCCAAACACCACAACTAGAGGATTGCTCATTTCTAAAATATGATTTACGATCCTTACCTTTGCCAATCATGTTCAGATTGACGTCTCCAGTTTGTTCTTTAGTGGAGGGAATTTACTACTCATGAGGGCTAAAATATAACCACTTGCAACACTGAGCTACAGTATTTGTATCAGATACTTTCTTTCTAAAATTATAATTAAATTGTGGATGACGTAATCCCTAGAGTTCAGGATATGTTAAAAGAATATACTAAAGATATAAAAAGAATTTTGTGTTCAATAACTTTTAGCCTTCAGCAGCTGAGGCACCATATCTCCGCTACGTCCGTCTGTCTGTCGACAACTTTCAATTACGAAACGATTAGGGTGTGAATAGTGATTGAGATGTCGTTGGAAAGCTCTCGACGACATGAGGTAAACGCCGCATATATTATCTCTGTCCGTCCGTCCGTCCAATTTCAGCTCTCAATTCAGGAAATATTAGAGCTACGGAGATTGTTGAAGTGTCATTTGAAAGGTCTCGGCAAAACGGGTTCCGCCTCACTTGTTTTGTTTTAAAGGAAGAGGTAATATTAAGGTTAATGTAAAGCAGCGATCTCCAACAAAATATGGCAGCACTAGCTATCTCCGTATATGTCTAATGTATTTTTATCGTTGCACGAAATTTTAATGCTTCTACAAATTCAAGCCTAGAGAGTTCTAACTTTCAGGGAAGAAAGTTCATAACTAATTCAAGAGTTCTATCTGTGCCGATTTTTATTTTCGTTTTTCTTCATTGTTGAAATCGCTTGATTGTTGTTGTAAATATCAAAACCTATAACAATGAAGCTGTTTCAACAATGA
>JAGDQP010042043.1:0-16680 GCA_022664845.1 Lepisma saccharinum | reverse complement strand
CTATATTCACTTGACCACTCCGAAGATAGCTTTCGTTTCTTTCACGATATTTCTAGTTTTGTTCATGTTCGCTTTGCTTCTTGGCTTTTGGAGTAGGCCTAATTGTTTTTTCCGTTCCTTGGCATTCTTCATGTTCTTGTTTCTTCTAACACTGATTTCAAGTTCATTTTTGTAAGGCGAATTTGTTATAATCTTTGTCTTCCTCCTTTTACGGGTAAATCTTCGACACCCTTGCTGCACTTTTGGTATGGGTAAGATTGCTTCAGGAGAGGTTGGAACTTTTCTGGGTATGGTTGACGTTCTGGGTAAATCATCTTGCATCCATGAATACTGTGGTTTTGGAGACCTTCTTCATGCCGAATTTCTTCAACACGTTTGAATGTTTCCTGTCTTGCTGAAGACAATGGTTGTTGTGAAGATATTGTAGATATTTCGTCAGTCGCTACTGATAGCACGGTTTGGGGGATGCATGGAGTACCCTATTCCACCCCACCCCATTCTGCCTCAAGGGTTCTAATTTTATTATAAAACCTAGAACGCAGTGATATTTTATATTTCATACGAACTATTTACCCCAATATATAGCTTAAACTACCGTTATTTACCCAAACTACTTGTCAAACGAATACCATTAATACAGTTCAACTTACCTCCAAGCAGATTTTCTTCGAAATTACAATAATCACAAAAAAGGTAGCCTCATTTAAGAACCTATTGAACTCAAAGACTGAACACTAGGACTAATGAAGTTCCCCGGTGCAACAGGTGCTAAGAAGCTAGTTCAAGCAGTTACCACAAGGTGCAGCACCTACAAGCGATTTTAGGAGTACCCCGTTCTACCCCACTACCCCGTTCCGCCCTGCGTTCCCCTAATTTTGGTTGAGTAAGATATGTGAAAGCTGTCTGGACCTTGTAAACAATTGTTTTACCCTATTATCATGATTTTTATAGAACCCTTTTGTTTGCCAATTTGAGGTTACTTACTCATTACCACAATTATTCCTCTCGGTTACTTTGGGTATATTGTGGTGTAAAATGCTCTTGTGAGATTAAACAAGCGATGTGGTACCCAGTCAGGGGACTGTGCAATGTGCATATAAGCTACCGCCAGGCTCCAGCAGCAAGGATTCTATTTGCATGATCAATGTTCCGTTGGAACATTTGCGGCTAGACCTTTCCAATGACACCTACACTACCTTTCTAGTCCTAGTAGCTCCTAAGTTATAAATTTCCCCCGTATTTCTGGCACCGCCCCTGCAATGCGTATGTTCTATAAGGATTTGAACTCGTCTTGCCGAGACCTTTCGAACGACACTCCAACTAGTAGTTCCTGAGTTGAAAGTTGTCGACAAAAGGACAGAGCGGTTGTATGACGCTTCATAGCATTTTTTGCTGAAGCCTAAAATGGGTACTTGTGTTTGTATCAATATTCTTTCAATTGAAATTGCTGTTACGTAAAGATCTATGATTGTTTCCTTGGTTCTATGATTCTGGAATTTCTGTCCAGATAAGAAAGGTAGATGGTGCATTTTCAGAAAATAATATCATTTAATTTAATTAACTTCTGAGAGACTAAATCGCTTTCAGAAAGTAAATTATACTAAAAAGTGTTTAAAACAATAGACAAATTACTTATTACAACACAGGCTTCACGAAAATTGTAAGTTCTCATGTTTGGTTTCAGCAATCGTTTACATTTAAGTACATTGTTGGTGCCATTTATTTTTTTAGAAAGTTTATTTTTTAGTTAGTTTGTGCAGACAGTTTTTTTAATGATTTCATTCTTTGTGTTCCTATTAGCACTATTTTCTGCAGGAAGATGGTAGCACTTAAGAATAGAACATAATTCTGCATATATAAATCCACATTTAAAAAAATCTGTCCTATTAGTTTATTATTATAATCCTATTATTTCAAACGATTGGTTTTAGATAAACCTATGTCCTTACACAAAATATAGCGTGTAACTTAGGCTTTAATTTAAAAAAAATGATCAATTAAATCCGACACATATAACCAGAGATATGGACAATTGATTGAACATTTCTGCAATGCGAGGTAACATTACGGAGGCACTAATGCGTGTAGAAGCTACATGATGATTTGGTATAAAACAGGGGCACCAGATGAAACTTTCAGCTCTTGAACACTTGTCTATGAAGAGCACGAATATGGGTGATAGACATCACAAAACAGTAGTTATTCAAAATGGTGGCTATCGCCAATTCTCAATGTTACGAGATTTCGATGGTTCCTTTTTCAAATGAAAGTTCATTTCTTTGCCTTCGATTTTTATTAAGAGCAATATTTTCATAAATATAACAGAGAATTTTTGTTAAATTTAAAAATGTGCATTTTAACCTAAATTATTTTATTTAATATTTACTTAAGTATATCTAGTTTTGGTTCATTAAGTGAAATTAAAAAATAACAAAAAATGTATATTATTTTCTTATTTAAGGTCTTATTAGGAAATTATATTTTTTAGATAAATATTTGCTTTCAAAATGCTGCTGAGCCGAGGTAGGTTAATGGTTTAGCGCTCACCTCTGATGCTAGGGGTGGTCGGTTCGACTCCTGCTCCTGCTATATGGACTTTGTGGTGGATTAACACCGAATGCGTGGCTTTTCTCGGGCTTCTCCCGTTTCCTCCCAGTTTCTTTATTCCACCAATTTATCTCATCATCCATCCTGTCTGACCGGAAGTTGCTTAAATGTCTTAAAATTAAATTCAAAAGATATTTCATTTAATATATACTTATATTTTAGGAAAACGGCAATAATATTCGATAATCTAGACCTTAGAAATCACTACTAATAAAACGTTTGGTTTTCTGTTGTACTGTACAAATAGCTTAAAGCAAGTAAGTGCATTGTGATAGGCGTTAGAAACTAACTGAAAGCACTTTATATTGGCCAAAGTGCCTCAGAAATTTATTAAGAAGTGACACCAGCTGTAATAAGATTCCATTCAGGTCAGGCTGTGACAGTGTAAATGCATTTGCAGGACAAAGAAAGATTAAAAGGTTTTCTGGAACAGCACAAAATAATGTCACAACATTTAGAAGCATAGGAATCGAGTGAACTGTTCCAGATGAGTTATTCAAGACACTTGGAAATTTACTTGTGACATGTATTCTAAGAAAATATAAATTGGAAGTGCCAATGAGCTGGGATGAAATTATTTACATCCAAAGGCGGGTGAAGTCGATTGCTGCTAACTACCATCATGCAAGAATACATTGGAACGCGCAAATTTCCAGATAGGGATTTAGATACGAAGACTTGGAAAATCCTCTTAAGTATACCAGAGGCTGAAGAGTATGAATGGAGAAAGGACAGCGAAGGAAAGCTATTCATAAATTTGATCGCCGGAGCATTTGCACCAGAAACAGTTGAACTTGCCATCCTGCGTTGCAGTTGTTACAGAAATACGCAGTAATTGCTCTGGTTCAGATTATTAATTAGCGTATTATTGCTCTTTTCTTCAAATGAAAGCAGTGTCTTTTGCAAAAGCATTTATTTATCTGAAAATAGTAGTTTTCTGACATTTTTTAGAAAATATTATGCAGATTTAAATAAGAAAATATTATGCATAAAATTTTGTTTTTCCTCCTTTTTTGAAAAGAAATTTTCGCCTAAACCTAAAATCTGCCTCAGTCAAAAATTTAATAAAAATGATTTCGGTTAAAATTCGCATTTTTATATTTAACTGAAAAAAAAAATAGATTTATGAAGATATTGCTCATTGTACTCAAAGAAATTATATTTCATTTTAAAATGGAACCATCGAAATCGGATAACTTAGAGACGAGATATGCGATGTGGATATACGTCCAATTGAAAATTGGCGATAGCAACCATTTTGAATGGCCGCCATCTTGGATAGCTATATTTTCGGAATGTTTGTCACGTATTTTCGTGCTCTATACGTGCCAGTGTACAAGTGCTGAAAGTTTCATCTGGTGCTCCTGTTTTATACCAAATCATCATGTAGCTTGTACACGCATTAGTGCCCCCATAATGCTAACTCGTACTGCAGAAATTTTCAAGCAATTGTCCATATCTCTGGTTATACTTGTCGGATTTAATTGATCTTTTTTTAAATTAAAGCCTAGGTTACACGCTATATTTTGTGTAAGGACATAGGTTTATCTAAAACCAGTCGTTTCAAAGTCAAATATTAAATAACAAAATATTTTAGGCTAAAATGAAACTTTTTTTACATTTAACTGAAAAACTATTAGATTTACGAAAATAGTGCTAATAAACATAAATGTAGCCAAATTAAAACATCTTTCATTTAAAAAAAAAGAATGATCGAAATCGGATAACTCGTAGCCGAGATATGTTGGTTTTAATAAATAGCGTCAGCCGCCATTTTGAATGGCCGCCATCTTGGATAGCTACCTTTTTGGAATGCCTATCACGTATTTTCGTGCTCTATACATGCCAGTGTACAAGTGTTGAAAGTTTCATCTGGTCCCCCCATTTTATACCAACAACTTGTCTGGCACAAGAATTATATTTCAGAAATCGAAGAATGCTTATTTGGTTTACATATGTAGCCTATAATACGCTTTCTGAATTAAAGTTTCAATTAATTACTACTAGTTTCAAATTTTACAGTTATCCACTGAACTTTCGGAAAGTGCTCTGATATATCCTGTAAAGTTTCAGATAGATGTCATTATTTGCCTGAGGAAGCAACGAGAGATTTCGTTTTCCTTATGCTTTGTTTAGACTACTATTACGATGGTAAGAATTATGGGTGAAACTAACTTCCGTTCAGACTACTAACTTAACTTATTTTTCGTGCTTGTGCTGCCATCTTGTGAGTAACACGAAGCTATGTAAACAATTACATGACAAGAGGTTTAAATTATAAAATAATCGAATGGTAATTGAATGGACACTGGCACATAACAGAATTTTGTCGGGTATCACATCATACTAGCAGTGATCCATGAAAAATCTTTTATCAGTGGTACACCAATCTGTGGTGTCATTTTTTACAGGAAGCGTCTGCTCTGCGCATGTGCTTTGCTCTGCTATGCTAGTAAACTCATGACGTTTGAAACATTCTAATCTGCTTTATAGAGTCGATAACAAAACCAATCGAATTAAACTATTTGCTTTAAGAATACTCACGAAAGGAAAGCGACCTGGTATGTTATTGACAGTTTTCAATATTTTTCTTTGTTATTTATTTCTAGCACAGAACAAAGCGCATGCGTATCAATTTTCACCTCATATACTATCTCTTAACAAAAGCCTTACCTCAGTTATGGCGCCCGAACAGGGACCACGTTAGTTACAACACCCGAACGGGGACTAAGACAGTCATCAACCTTGGTTGTGGGTTTATGACGTCCAAAGAATGAAGTGCAAAGTGAAGTATGATCGGCTGCAGGAAATTAAATCCACCAATCCTAAACCTTTTCCTAGCAACTCTGAGGTACTTTGTGGTGCAATCGACTGAGATCAATATCGTCTTCGAATTTCTAATAAATCTAAAATTTTCAGTTCTGTGACAGACTACAAGGCGGTTCAGGGATTCTATTCTCTTGATTGCTTGAATTGTGGCGCTATGATGAACCTAGATTGATTTTACATCTCTTGTGCAGACATTTTCTCTGTTGGCTTCCTTGAGCTTGTAAAGTGCATTGAGGTCCAAACACAGTTGTTCACCGGCGCAAAACTTCATCAAAATCACACTCTCATTCCTCCATAGTTCAGTAGCTACAGACTCTACTAGAACATTGCGTACGTAGACCCGTTATGGCGGATATCTTGGCACAAACGCTGTCCATGATAAAGTCAGTAAAATTTAGTACCTCAAGTAGTTTTATCCTTCAAGGCTACCAATTTTATATGATTTTGTTGCAAAAGTGATACTTATAACCTCAATTGTAAAATGATGGACTAAGAAGATAAACAATATTAGATGCATTTTGTCCTACAGAAAAATTCGGTTCTCATGTCCAATCCCTTATAATTTTGGATCTCTTGCACTTTTTGATGCAAAGAACTTGTTGGCTGAAGCCTTGTTTTCTTGGTATCTAATCTGGCTTGTGAAAAAATGACCAGTTGGTTTGAAATGTTGTAATTTATAGAAAAGGTTTTCCAAATATTAAACCGTCCTAGCATCAGCGGTCTAGTGATTTTGGTTACATATTTCCTAAAGCAAAGATATTGAAGTTCTTTAACCGGTTATCTTCTGTGGTTTTGGAGACCTTTCCTATTTCATCAGCAAATCTAGGAATGGTAGCTAAACCAAATTCCTGACTTCTATCCTCCGCCTCTCGGACGAGTGTTCACTGAGGACTGTAGGATTTATGTACCCCCCTATCAAGTTATTATTGAAATATCTTAAGCTCTAAAAGGAAAAAGGGAATTAATGCAAATGTCGTAACACGATGTGCACCCAGAGCCTGTGTTAGAAAACGTTCTTCCTAGCAGGTCAACAAATTAAATGTTTTAAAATACTTTTCTACGCAGTAAAACTTTTAGTATTTATACTCTTCTGTTGTATTTTTTAAATTTTTATTTGTGGCCTTTAGACATCTAAGGCTCAGGCCGGGATAGGGGAGGGAAAAGGGTTCGGGAAGGTGTCGGCCAGCGGCTATGTTGAAGGTGTCATCCCGACATTAGCCCGGTGTGACTGATGGAAAACCCTGGAAGGGCCTTAGTCAGAATGGTCGGCCGCTGGCATCAAACCCACGACCTCCAGAATGCTACACCAACGCTCTACTACTGAGTTACGGCGGCTCGGTATGCTCTTCTGTTTTAAATTGTTCTTTCTTAAAATTATTTTTCCTGTCTTGCAAAACGTACTCGAACTAGAAGAACTACCTTCAGACACACTGTCTTGTATTGGAAGGCCAAGACATAGAGATACTAAAATATAAAATGTATGGACACACATTGTGGGCATAATTTCTTTAACAAATCAGGGATTCTGCCAGAACATCGGCCCAATGAGTGGATGTTACGTAACAAAACTCTACTTTCAGCCACCAATTGAATACCTGAATTGGAAAACATTCAAGTCCACTTTTTTTGTATTTGCATTTTTCCTGTTCGTCGGTATCTATGTTCCAAGGGCTATCCACTTGCATAAAATGACATCCTAATTCCACCACAGAAACCCTTTTTAATAGAAAATAATTTCCGCTGAATAAGATGACATACGAATACCTTGGAGTGTTTTTCGTTTCTCCTGAAAAATACACTCCGGTGGACTTAGGATGTTTTTCAATTCAGGTCTTCAATTTTAGCTTTACTCCCACAAATTGCAATTCATGGCGAAATTTCAGTCCAAATACAAACTTCATAGGCCATTTTATGCTTGACACAACACGACAACAATCATAATAACAATAAATGGAGTATTTTGAAAAGTAATCAGCCCTGGCCTGATTCAAGGTACCATCGAATCATTTGCCTGATGCGACCCAACGAAAAGCAGTGAGTATAGTTTGTTCAGGTGGTGGTGAACCCACGACCTTCCGAATGCCAAGTTAACACTCTAGAAACTGACAAGTAACACTATTTCAAGTGGACACTCAGATCTAGAAGAGATATACATAATTAAAATCAGCATAAAAAACTGAGTTTGTTTGTGGAATATTAGGTATCATTGGCTAGGGGCTGAAGAGAAATTGTTGATACAATAATGAGATTCTTCTCTTTGGAGAGTGATATAAAAGCATTAAAATACCATTATATTTTTAAATTTGCTGAAAGAAACGGAAAGCAAATACACAGAAATGGGCACTGAGTGGAAGACGCTTCCTTGTGGAGGATATATTTTTGAAGTCCGCCATATTGAATCTCGATTGATTTTCTTAAATGAGAAGGGGATTGTGTAATGTATCATTATGGTCTAGAATTTTACGAGAAATACGTTTCTCAAGCCAGTTTTGCTGTAAATGTAATAATGTGAGAGATAAGAGTATGTGACGCTAGCTTGGTGTAATGATACAATAGCCTGGAAACCTAACAGTATTGTGCTTTTTAAAGTCACCAAATACCTAAAACAGAGACCTATAGGTTAGAAAAGACCATAACATAGTTGCTAGAGGTATCTACCAGACAAATCTGATGCGGGAGATGAACCAAAGGTTCCTTTGGTAGAAATTTTTAGCAACCGTGATAAAGTCTTCTACAAAATATATAATTACATTTTGTATTATCATGTAGTAAGCCTGTATTTTACATTTCTTTCGGACTTAGAAAATTCCTAAAAATAAAGTTACTTGCTAAATAGCTTTGGTTTAGTTTCTGTAATGATGATAACTTTGCTTCAAGGAGAGAGATGTTTCACTTTTAGAATATGATGTCACATCCTAACTTAGAAACAGAACAAACCTATTCTTCGAAAACGTCTGTTTGAAAAGAGAACCAGTTCCTTTGTGAACGAATCACGACAAAAAGAATCGCAGTTTCTGTGCGATATCTGAATCATAGTAATGGAGACCTTTCTGCAATGTCCTTTCCAGGGACAAGTTGTACTCTGGACACGTTTCCCCAGCCTTTTGTGTTCCTTTCTGGAGTGAAGGGAGGATTTGTGCCTGGAAGGGACAGAATTGGAGAAGAAAGGAACACTCTGGAGGGAGGGAGAGCGGAGAGGATGGTAAAATCCGTTCCTTCCATACTGCACAGCTTTGTCGCTCCTGAATATCAGAGAATACCATACTTTTCATTCTTTTTCGAATCCATTGCCAAAAAAGAACCGATCCATAGATTCAGTGTGGCAAACTACTGGGTCATTAAATAAACTAAATAATGTGTGTACCTGATCAGAATTATTTCTGTGTTGCAATTCGAAGCACGTTTCTACATAACACTTTATAGAGTCAAGCTTGAAACCTATAGCAAAATACTAGTCGCACTTCTTTCTCCCTTCGCAATGACGCCGTTAGGAAAAAAAAGGTACAAGTTCTCTTATCCGAGTAGAGTTCTTAAATATCGTTGCGCCATTTTTTCCCAAGGTTATGCGTGTCATCATCTCCCTTGCACTCTTGAATCCCAATTTTAGTGTTCCTAAGGGACATGAGACTGGATAGGAACGGCCCATTAAAAACTAATTGTTTATTTACAGCGAAATTTATTTAATTATTTGTTTTCCGTCCATTAGCGTGTAGTAAAATAATTCTAAAGTCGTCAGATTGACCTAACTCTTTTGGTAAATAGTTCTTCAGTTTCTTTTTATACATAGTAAAAGAGAATTATAATTTTTAATGTCGTTGTGGCGTAATTAGTTAGTGCGCGCGGCTTGTGCAGTTCTGGAAGAGATAGATAGCATAATTGTAGCGTTTGGATCTGGAATTCAAGATATCTGTGGTTCGATTCCGGCTCATTGTAGGATTTTGTTTGAAGATACCAAACAATAGTAATTAAATCATTATGTAGCCTAAATAAACAGTTGCTCGAGTCAGGGACTAAGACTCGAATCGAAACTACACAAATTACCGTTACCTCAATCTTTGACAGTAGGAATGGTCTCATTAAAGGTGTTAAAAATAACTTTAGTAAATAGGAATCGAGAAAATTTGTTTACGCTAGTCGCCTACTAAAGGAATAAGTTTGGAACGGTGAAGCGATTTTTGATCAAACGGTGCTTTAGAACCGTGCACACCGATTGAACAGAGGAAACAGAGAAAGCATACAGAAATGTGGGAATTTAGTAGGGCAGAAAAGGATCTATTAGATAAAATCTCTGTCTTGCGTCAACCCGGTACTTTTCTCTGTACGGCAAGACTTAACTAAACTAACCTAACAATAACAATGTAATCTATTCCATACTAGTAATAGGTACTCGGACAATGGTCGTGGTAGACTTAAATCACAGAGAATGCCACTGCTACGCAAACAACATTAGTTCTTAAATTATGTTCTAATTGATTACATGTAGCCAAGGATATATTGTTTAAAATTTAAAATATGTTTGTTGTTTTCAACTAAATAAATAATATTCATGCATTAGTATGTTTGGGTTCTAGTGTAGATGAACGTCCTAGAACAGTACAGAGATTTATAGCTAATATAGGTTCCTCAGAATCTCGAATGAAATAATCTGTATACTTCAAAATTCAAGGTCGCATTTCTGAGAAATGAAAGGTTTCTTAAAATTAAGTGGGAAAAATGATCTTATCTGTGCACAGAGAAATAATTAGAAATGAGATAACAACTTTCTCATTTAATTTAAAATGAGAGCATGGTGGTTTTGGAAATAAGATAACAACTTTCTCATTTCAATCAAAATGAGAGCATGCTAGTTTTGGAAATAAGATAACAACTTTCTCATTTCAATCAAAATGAGAGCATGCTAGTTTTGGAAATAAGATAACTTTCTCATTTCAATCAAAATGCAGCATGCTAGTTTTGGAAATAAGTGATCTTATTTTCAAACCAGCATGTTCTCATTTTCAATTAAATGACAATGCTGGTATCTCATTTCAAAGAAGATTGTTTCTTGGTGCACAGATAAAAGCTTATTATTTTTTTTTCTCAATTTTAAGAAATCATTGATTTGCAATGCAGATCTTGCTTACTAATACATTTTTTTTTGCTCACTTTGACGAGAGCTTTTCACCCTAAAAAATTGTAACTCTTTTCTTTAAACACCTTACATCATTTTCTTCTTATATGTGTAGCTTTTATTACTTCTGACAAGAATTTATTGCAATTTTGTCGTCGTATGAAAAACTTCCAACATAAGAGACTAAACATATAATACGTATGAGCGGGAAATTATATTTTTACCGGGATAAGGGTTTAATATTGGAATTATTAAAATTATTGAAAAGATATATATATTTACAGTTTTTTCAACTCCTAAAAAATGCAGATAATAGTGTCATTAATTTAACTCAGTAGAGACCTTGCCATTGCCGTAACTAACTGGCCACGTTCGCCCCCCCCCTTTCCAGCGACTTTCAGTTGGTGCGCTCTTCCTCCTGTTATCTATCGGTCTTTCCTGTTTTTATTAGTACCGAGTCACTAAATTTTCGCTCTCAAAGCTGGCGCCCCACACACACTGCGGGGGTTGCGGTTACTTTTACGCCCCTGGACATTTGGTTTTATTCAAGGTACCGCTGCAGCAATTCTCCATAGTCTAATCATTACGATCCCGGACATCTTAACAATATTCGGGTCGAGGTTCAAGTGCTACCTGCCATACCAAGAATTGGGTCAGAGCTCCCCCCCCCCTCAATGGTGTTGTTACCCCGCAATAGCGGAACTCACGCCCTACAACTTTTAATTGTTTTTACTGTAAAAAAATGTATTGGAAACCCTGCATAATTCAATTTAAACCATGCTAAGTCCCATTTTCGCTTTACACTCTCGAACAGGAAATCCTGGAAGAATCTCAGATCCCTACGTTTTCTCCAGAAGAGTGCTCGCTAAGAACATCATCTCTTAGACATATAACGTGCTTAAGACCTGTCGAGGAGACTACATATTCATCAAAAGTAAATTGAATTCCTGAAACTATATGTCCAAACCAGTGACTAGTATTCAGTGATTCCGCCAGACGTCCCCCTGTGGAGGTGTCACCCCCTCAAATTCTCGACAATACCCCAACTTTAAAAGTTTTGCGCTAAAGAAAATCGTTAGAAATTCCAACTACACCTCCCCCCCAAATGAAAATCCTGGCGGAATCCCTGCGCTTTGTTATGAAGGAGGTGGCCATACAATACACTACACACACATACACTCAAAAAACTTTTACACAAAACTGTTATTTGAGTAACTTTGAACGTTTCCTTAGTCATATTTTCTAACAGAAGTGATATTTTTTCTGTTTCGAATACAACCGTAGTAGCATATTATATTAATATAGTTTTGAGAGCGAAATATATCTTTTTAACAACAATCAGTTCTAACAACATATTATCCTTTTACAATCTACTTTACTGAAACTCTCATCCAGAGATCCCGCCAGGATTTTCAGTTTGGAGGAGGCTGTAAAGTCAAAATTGGGAGGGTGTAAGTGGAGTTTTACACGGTTGCTATTGTCTTTTACCGTTAAAAAAATAAAGTTTGGGGGGGGTGCTCTCGAGGATTTAGGGGTGACACCCCCGCACAGGGGGTGGGGGTCTGGCAGAATCACTGCTCTCAACTGACACCCAACCAAGTTACGTACAATTTAAAGTGAATTCCATACCATTACCCATTAAAAGTCTTTTTAAAAATGAATGACTGCATCGTTTCGTTAAAGTCACATATCTTTTTAAGGAGTGGAGCTGGTTTCTCGCAAATTATTTTGTTGATCGAAGAGCAGAACTTCTCCAGTAACACAAGGTTGAACGTTGAAAATATCCGCCTTTTGTAACGTTTATTCAACCAAATTTGGTTGAATAAACGTTTCCCAGTTAAAAAGGCTTCCCATCAGTTGGAAACACTTAAATCACCGCTATGTCTGTCGACAACTTCCAACTCAGGAACTACTAGAGCTACGAAGGTGATTGAGGCAGGGCCGGATTTATAGGTCTAGGCACCCTAGGCCCATGACTTTCAGCGCCCCCTTCCTTTTCCCTTTCCCCTCTTCTCATTATGGCAAATTACGCTTCCCTGTCCTCTTGCCGTTTAAAAATAGGCTAGTAATGACGAGATAATAATTATTTAACTCGGCTAATGTGGTTATTTACAAAACACGGTTCAATAATAGTAGTAATGATAAAGTAATTGTATTTAATACATAGTGTTGTAATAAGTAATTAAATTACTGTAATAATAAGTAATTAAATTAGCACAAAATTACAGAAGACTTTTAGTGAATGAGTGAATTTGTTATTAAGTTCCTAAATGAGCTGGTAAGCTCCTACAATTTTTGGTAAAGTGGGGTCCGAACCGTTGAATAGACCGCAAAGACAAAGCTTACGTGCCAAACTAACTTAATTCACAAAGGGAAATATTTCGGTTCGAGCAGGATTTTTCTTATAAGGCTTCGTATTATGTATTCGTACTCTGACGCTGATAATGCCTGCATTTGTCCGCTAGAAGGCGTTAAAGTTTGGAGCAAGGGGAAGACACCCGCTGCAACGGCTCCCGCAGTTTCGGTTTGAACACGCATTTGTTACTCAAAATATCTACATGAACATACCTGACAGTGCTGACAGACTGCAAAGTCACTTCAGCGTGTAGCAAATAGCTTGGCAGATATAGGCCAGTATTTGTCTTCACAAATATAAGTGAGGATTTTCCCACAAAGTGAGTAAAACAGAAGGGAGAATCACAATAGGCTCACAGGACAAAAGACATATCAGTGTAGCCTTCGAAAGCACACTCCAAAAATCTGAATTTCAGGGGTGGAAACCGGACCCCCAGAACCCCCATCTACGTACGTCCCTATCCCTAACTGTCACCAACTTCAAGAGTGTAAAATTAAGTGGCATTTGACACCGTGCTCGTGGAGTGTGATTTTGAAGGTTGCTCTGTGTGCCTATTTTGATTGTCCGTAAAACAATCTTATCTACCTTCAACGTAATTTTCGCTACGATAAATACGTGAACTTTGAATGTTAAACATCATCTCCAGAAATATCCATCTCGTGAAGATATAAGATCAAGTTAGGAAGAAAAATAAGGCTTGTTTCTACTGTCACAAAAGACAGGTTAGGACATTTTTTTTTTAATTTTTTAAGGTATTCAGTTATCTTTGAATCAGACGGAGGATAGAGTATGCGAGAGTAACGGCCGATGTCTTAGTTAAGGAACCATCCTGACTTTCGTGTGGTGAAACTAAAACAAACCGTGGAAAGCCTTAATCAGGACGGTTCGTAGCAGGATTCGAACGCACAATACCTATCCATTGCGGACTCGAAAAGACAGGTTAGAAAGAGACACTTTAGTTTTCCTTATATACAAAAATCTAGAGTAAGTTACGCCTTCATACATATAGGGTGCTTCAACACAAAGTACCTGTTGCCATTACCAGGGATAGAGTTAACTAACACGCCCTATGTGTAGCATAGATTAAAAATAATTATTGGTGTGTACGAAGGTAAAAATAGGAGTAAAAGTATTCCTGCTATAAGCATCAATTATTGTTTTACTGTTTCTACTCTAAATTAACCTGACTTTAAATTACCTAAAGTCATCTAGGTCAAAGCTAATGGTGTTTGGCGCACCCCCTATTTGGTCTTTAATGTTCTTTGCTTAATATTTTTTCGTCTAGCGTTTTCAATAGCGATTTCTAATTTTCCTTGTAAAGTGCGCAGCTGTGAAAGTTGGGCATCTAGGCCCGGGCCTAACTGTCCTCTGGTAAATCCGGCCTTGGATTGGGGTGACCACGAAATGAGGTCAAAGCCACATAAATCATCTTTGTACATCCGTTCCTCGAAAAGTTTCAACTTTGGAACTAATAACTCAGGAACTAGTAGAGTTACAGAAATTGAAGAGGTGTCGTTGGAAAGGTTTCGTTGAGACAA
Organism: Lepisma saccharinum; assembly: GCA_022664845.1. Taxonomy (NCBI): domain Eukaryota; kingdom Metazoa; phylum Arthropoda; class Insecta; order Zygentoma; family Lepismatidae; genus Lepisma; species Lepisma saccharinum. The sequence continues at coordinate 2,240 of JAGDQP010042043.1, read as the reverse complement.
GTTCAAGACTACATTGATCAGGTCTACCCATCCGTCAGTCACTAAGTTTAAATTCAGGAACTATTTTATACTAGAGCTACGAAGGTACTTGAGGTGTCGTTCGAGAGGTCTTGTAGCAATTTCTACAACGAGACATTCATCATCTAAATCGGATGTTCGCTGTCGTAGCCTGGCGGTAGCACATGCGCATTCACCCCCGCTAGGACTGAGCTGTGTCTCGCTTGTTTTTCATGCATCGAAAAAATTATTATTATTTAATAATAACGGGGCTATTACGTAGAATCTTAAAATTCAGAAAATTAAGTTATTAAAAAGTAAACCATGGGGGGAGGAGCAGTATCCTAGAATGACTAGCAATTATACAATGCTGCTCTCATCGCAAATCATATTTAAAATACGTTTCCCTGAACGCAATAAAATTATTTAATTATGTTTTAATGTATTTGCTATGACCAATCCACGCAATTATTTTTAGTCATATTCTTAGGTGGAAAATTATTTTCTAGATTTAACTCAATTTAATTAAAAGTGTAGATTTTAGCATGTTTGACTATTTTGGGCGTTATGTTCATAAATATTTTACATATGAAGTTACCAAGATGAGAGTTCCGTTAAAACTGAATTTCTCCCCGTGTATTATTTTAAAATAGTTAAAGTATTATCTCAAGGTAGTAGTACTGGCCCGCAGGACCACTTTTGCCATGGGTCCACTAAAAGGTGGTCGCCATGACTGGACTTCTGGCTTATTCAAAGCCACTTTCGTCCTTTTGATTTCTCTAAAAATGATTTAGAATTTATGGATATTTAATTTGAATACTAAATCGGATATCTGCAAAGACTCAATGATTTAATTATTCTTAGCTGGTTAAATTATCTCAAGACGGTGATAATCTAGTAATATATACTTAACTGCTTAATTTTATGAGGAAATTAATCGAAAATGTTTTCGTTTGTAGATCCTTAAAGTCTAAGTACAGAAAAATATACTTTAAAATATTAGGAAACAATATATTTTCTTTGTCGTGTATACTAAGAAGATTCAAAGAATCCATCTCAAAATCAGTTTTTACACTTCGGCTGTATAATTGATACTAGCACCATCTAGTGACTACTAATATAATTAATACTTTTCTAGTATTATCAAAACTGTTTCTTTAAAACATTTTTTAATTTTTTTTTAAGGAAATATTTAAGTTGGTTCAATTACAAGAAATAACTTAGAAAAGGAGGCTTCAATTTCGCTGACCCATTGTCTCTAAATCATTGGTCCAAACTTCTCATTTTAGAATAACAGGAAAAAGATGGAAATTAATAATATTCTATGAAAATATGAATCATTTGTCCATCCGGAGTAAGCAAAATCGGCTGTGTTAAAAGATTTTCTATTCCAGTAATCTAGAAACTTCCCACTGAAAAACTAGTCAAGAAAATTTACAGAAAATGTGAGTAAATTTATTTTTCTATAAAGTTTACAAAGACATATATGAAAGTAGTTTGAGGTTGCCTTCAAATTTTTGTCAACATAACTTATTTGTTTTGTTTATTTACGTAAAAAAAAAAAAAAATACAAAACTTACGGAATCAAAACATACTTTTTTTCTTTTAATATTTTCAATCTGACGCTTCTTCACATGACACTTGTACGTAAGTTGAGAAACTTCATATGTCTGATGCAGGGATTCCGCCAGGATTTTCAATTAGGGGGTGTAAAGTCAAAACTGGGAGGATGTAAGTGAAGTTTTGCACGGTTTCTATAGTTTTTTGACAGCAAAAATGTTTAAGTTGGGGGTGATCTCGAGGATTTGGGGGTGATACTCCCCATAGAAAGGGGGGGCTGGCGGAATCACTGGTCTGATTCCAACAAAAAATCAGCAAACATTGCCGAATTTCACTCTATCTCTTTACTCATAGTTGCGATGACCTCCGGGTGCCCGAGAGGTTAGAGTGCTCGCTCTCTGTGCGCGTGGTCACGGGTTCAAATCCCGCCGTGGTCTATTAAACGCAATGGTTCGGGGCCCACTTTACCAAAAACTGTAGATCCCCGTCATTAGAAGCTCACCAGCTTGTTTAAGACGTTAATAACAATTCACTCACTCATAGTTACGATATGTTGGTGGAGGCGTTCGCACAACCTCGTAACTATCACAACCCGGATTCGCCCAAAATCATCCTCTATGGAATTTCTAAGAAAACCACGACGCACTTGCCAAAATGAAACTAATCCTCTTTTTTTTAGGTAG
>JAGDQP010042042.1:1419-13348 GCA_022664845.1 Lepisma saccharinum | reverse complement strand
AAATTGAACTTTCACAGACCAAAGTTCGTTTCGTGCTTCAATAATGGATATAATTAGTTTTAAATGCTAGTAGTATGTTCACTATGGTGTCCAGACAATTTTGGAGACTTTATTATCTTGTACAGATGAAACCAACATTTACATCTATTATAGAAATATCCACCACACCAGCACAGAAATCTGTGACTCCTTTTTTAGAAATACGTCTTTTTTTATTCCTGCGTCTTTCCTAATTCCAATCTTGGATTGTTGTTTAGACTTCTTCTTTCCTTTCCTTGCAACAAAAACGTATTTTCCTTTCAGCTTCTGTGAGGTTCCAAATTTAGTTAATGTTCACTTTCTTTGAAACTGAATCCGCAGATAATAAATACAATAGCTACAGAAATTTCCCATATTGATTTATAATGACTTGTCATGGAACACTAACTGGCTGTCTTACCCCTATCACACGCTTCATCATAGCAGAGCCATCTTACACCAATATGCGCACCCTATGAATTCGCCACTGGTCCTGATGTATGCACAGGCTCTGGTCAAATCTTCAGTGGGTTCGAATACGACAGTTACTAATGATTCTAGTAAAGTGTTTTTTGTAGAGCTTGCCAAAGTACTTTCTCGAAGTTATTAACAAACTTTAATTTTATATCAGACCAAAAATCATCTGAAATTTTATACTTGCATTTTCATTGTGAACAACGTGTCCTTCTCACGTGGAACAGCTTACAGCCAACTTCAAAAAGAGACAGCGGAGAGCGATATCGTCAAATACAGATACTTCAACACTCACTCATGGATAGAGGTACCACGAGTGTCGAGTAGGACGTCCTTGCACAGCAGGCCGTCTTTGAATAATTGACTCTATATACCAGACATGTATACTGTGAAACATATACGACGTCACATCTCTTGTATATATTAATACAACGTTTTGTTAATCATGTTAGGATTAATTTGTATCAAAGCCTGGCCATCCAAGGCGTAACAGGGTATAACTATGGGGAATAATATATAAAGTGTAATTATAGTAATCTGTTAAGTAATTAATTAGTATTTTTGTGCTTCGTCTTGTATCTAACCGATCTATATCGTGTTTGTTGTCTAATTGATCGTGTTACCATTTAGTATTGATTATGTATGTATCATGTACTGTATTATTATTACATGTAATTCTATATTTTAAGCATTTTGATTTATTACACTTCTCGCCATTAAAAATTCAAAACGAAGGAGACAAGATAGCAGCCCCAAGTTTGGCAGATATATACTATAATGAACAAGTAGTAAATGATTAAACGTACCGCTCTGTGCAATGTCTAACAAGGTGGTAATATCAGAACAGAACTGCAGACGGTCAATAGTCTGTGGGACCACAATTGGCATTCAGAACGGCTGAAACACTGCGAGGCATAGAGAAGATGAATCCGTCGATGTCCTCATAGGTCACAATACAGTATTAACGAGTGATAATAATTAATATTTTCCCTGATAATCTTAATGAGTAATGTTTGAAAATGAACATTCCTGTGTTAGTTATTCTTAATTGTTGCATATTTGGATTACATAGGATCACAATTAGAATTTTTATATTTGACAATATTCATGTAAGGAATTTGTTTCCAACGCACAAGCTATGAGTAATAGCTGAAATCATCCCTTTGTTTAGTAATTGCGTGTGTAGAAATTTGATCTCCTTTTTATTTCGCTCCTTACTACGCTAACTAAACGTGTAGAACCATTTAGAATATACGTTTTATTTCGTTACTTTTGCGTTCTTTGTGTGTAAAGGAGGATGATTATCGCGTGTGAATGACTCTTTTCCCCTACTCTATTAGTTAACAATCACTACCATATGAATCACTCTGTTTTGCGTAGAATTTAAGGTATCCTTTGGATTTCGACTAATACAATACTGAACTGTACAAGTTATATATAATAAGGGACATTTTATATTGTTATATTCTATGTATATGCAACAATGTAAGTTCAATTTACAAAAGAAGATGTCCACTGGCAGCTAAAAGGCATCCTTTGTATGTGTATCGAAACATTACCGCTTCTTCTCTGTACATGACTTGTGTGTGTGTGAGGGGAAACCCACAACTTTGTCAGTCGTTTGCCATGACAAAAGTAGTGAACCACGCGAATTTAGTTGTCTTCTGAATGAGTGAATTTATAGCTAAAATACCACAGTTGTATTCACACGTCGTTATTCGTAGCTTGCATAGTCGGCATATTTGATAGTACATTACGTAAAAATCTCGAAAAAGGTCGAAATATCAATTTTGTGAAATTTTCGTAGAAGCAATTGTGTGCTTTGTCTGCCACGTATGTATAGCTACATGTCGCCATTGATCGAGCAAAGGAAAGGGCAATTCTAGTAAACCACGATTTCGTTGTTATTGTTGCAGTTATTATTTTCAACGGACAATTCGTAAGACCAGTGTTACTTCCTGGTATTTTTGTAAACTTATTAGCATCCGTGTGCAAAAGAAAGTACGAAAAGCATTGGTCACAATGATGAAAGATGAACATTTCTTATAATATTCGTTTCTCCAAAACAATAAACTTTGTTCTAAATTAATCTGAACCATTACAAACTTAGTGACGTTCGTGTGTAAACTCGAAACTCGAGCAGAACTGTGTCTTTACCATTTCTTTCGTCCAACGAAGATCTCAACTAAAGAAGTCATATTTCAGTTAAATACAATTTCAAGAGTTCAACTCCACCTACTTAGGGTTTCCTTGTTCCCCCTCCTCTTTTGTCTTCAGACAACAACTGAATGTCGATAAGCTTTTCAACAACTATATGTAAAATGAAAATCTTAGACCTAAGAAAGTGTGGATATTTTATTAAGAGATTCCATAAGCCAATTCATTCTTTATTTTGGGTTTTAAGGCTTTATCTTTCCCATTTAATACAATTTGTAAAGACTATGAAATGCCGGGCAATTTCGACTTCATTCTACAAAACTGTTGAAAGTATTTGTATTAGTGCTTGATTTTTATAAGTTTTCTTTCTTTCTTTTTAAATATATGTACCGCATACTATAGTGAATTAGTATTTACTTATACAAAGTTTAACAATCCTTCTATATTAAATAGGACATAAAAACTAGAAATGGCGCGCAAAGGTAAAATGTTTATTATAAAATCTTCTCGCTTATTGTCACTTTACGCCCAAAACAACTATCGTCGTTTTTCAAGTAACGTCCGTCATCCTGAGACTCTACACATAGAATGTGTCTCGGTATATTATAATCTATACTATTACCATCAATATAATCATTTCATTTAATTGTTTTTCCTAGAATTAGTAAATTTTGTGCTAATTACCTTTGGGACTTATTTCCTATAAACGAACATCAACAGACATTATTAATTTCTTTAAACCAATAAGGATCGATAGCGTGTAAAGTAAGAATCCATTTGATGACAGCACATACTTGTAGCAGCTGACAACTATTGTTGACACACAACTGCGTATAAAAAGCAGAATAAAAACTCTATTAAAATAAATGTGATTGAAAAGCAGAGGGAAGTAACTTTCAATTTATGTTAAAAGTTAGAAATGATGTCGTTGATAGTATGACAAGCTATGTGTCTTCGACACAATGCCACAGCTCATCAGCTGTAATTGGAGGAAGTCGCTAGTGTGAATGGAGTTGTGCAATCATGGATCAGCCATGCTCAATCGGCGAGAGATCATGTGAACGCGGCGGCCATTGAAGCAGGACAATATTATGTCCAGTCAGAAAGGTTAGGACACCACCTTCCACCTGCTGGAACGTGGTTCTTGATAGGGTCTGCACCAAAGGGACCACAAGCGGGTCCAACTCCTTGACAATGCACCGTTTGCTGGTCACATGTCCGTCAGTGCGTAGGAGACATGAACAGGCATCGAATGCAATGACACCCCACACCATAACACCAGGTGTGGGACCGACGCACAGTAGTCCCAAACGTAAATCTAGCTGGACAAAAGTCTGTGAGTTAATGTATGACTGCAAGCGCTATGTTTACTGAGCGTGACAACGAATTGTATTGTGTGACATGCATCGACGGGACCTTTGATATGTGAAGACATATGTACAAAATAGGATAAATGCAAGTATAAGTGAATGTACATAGTTTGCAGCAGGAATGTGGAATAAAAGTATTATATTCAATATTAATCATACTCACAATAATGAAGAGCTTAGTCATCAAAGTGATTGCCTTCGAGATCGTCAGAAGCACACAAAGTCTTTATTAACTTTAATGCAGTACTTGGTAAGGGGGAGGCCTTTTCCTGATCGTGGCCGTCTTCTATGTGAACTGATGAGGGGGTCTGAGGAAATAAGCAGTAAATGCAACAAATCTTCCATAGTCTTCTCGCGAGAAAACTTTCCGATGTGATGCTCCCTGTAATTATGCAGGGCTTTATGTCTAGCTTCCTGAGCCTCTTTGGACAATATACCAATCAATAGGCAAGATCGCTGATTTTATGATTACTGCACCGTGGACTAATATCTTGTGCAGAGTTACAGGCATGTAATACGAATCATACAAGCTTACGTACAGTTCTGCTGTTGCAGTAGCATATTCTTCAGTGTTAATAGTATAACCACTAGCAATAATTCGTAATATGGCAGATACACGTTCTAAAAGGTCTTGGTTAACACCTGTAATGGCTGAGGTTGTCACTGTATTAGCAAAAAAATATACGAGCGGAATACCATCGTTAGTCGTACCACTTCCAGGCTTGGGAACATCAACTAGTATACCTAATTCCTGCTTTAGCTGTTCTTGTACGCGTTTCTTCCTTTGCTCTACTTTTTCCTTGTCTTTGTTCCGCCAACGTTTAATGTCCAGTCTATAGGCAATATGTAGAAAACATTCTAAACATCGGATCCACGCATGTAGGGGTGAAAGTCCGAAGGAAAGATGTTCTTCGTTTACAATTTTCGTGTTTAACTGTTCCAAGTTGTTCATTTCTTTGGACTTAGCTCCAAATATGTAACACACTGATGCAGCACTGGTCTCACTTAGCACGTTACACACTTTACCATCTATGATTGTCATGATGAGCTGCGATTCTACAGTAAGATCACGTCCTGCAACTGAAACCTTCGTGGGCGTCAGCGATGAAATTTGCGATTGCACATCCTCCACTTCTCTTCGAATAAACTCGGGATCCTCTTTGTGAAATGTGATCTTGATAGGTCTGTAGTACCAGGTTGACGATGTTCGTGGATTTTGCCACAAAATACCATCACCACTGTTTTCGTTGTGAGCATCAATCATACGTACAGGCACAAGGGAGACTGCAAATAGGTAGCTATCATCGTCGTCTTGTATTTCAGTCCATCTTTGTTTGTACCTGCTATGTCCAGAAGAGCCATCACAACCCCATTTAAAAATAACCCTTAATTTTGCACTATTGGTATCCACACGTGCTACATAATGTTTTATCACTTCATATTGCGCAGAAACCAATTGTTCCACTGTGTGATTTAGGAGTTATTGCAAACTGATTGCACCACATTTCTCTGTAATAGTGATGTTGTCTGGGTAACACTTTCGTTTTGCTTCCAAAATTGTTTTGTAACTTGGATAAATGTTTGCATTATGTTCTTTATTTAATAAACGAATTGAAATGTATTACATTTTAGTCATCTTGTTGTCGACAAATGAAGCCAGAGCTCGTTCAGGAATAATTGGTTTTGGCGTTTGTTTCTCTTTCTGTTTGTACATTTTTTCACTTTCGTCCATCTCTTCGGGGAAGCAATAATTTCTGCACTCATCTCCGCTGCATCGCGTTTTCCTTGTGCACGCAAGCTGGTTCCTGCTGCGTACGATAATTCTTCGGGTGTATATTTTTCAGTCAACGCCGCTACACGTCTTCTTTTCGTTTTGTTGCTGCTTGCAGTAAACCGTTTCCTTGGGCGTCCCAATGCCACATGTTCCGAATCGTGGGGCAATGGTGAGGGTAATGATACAACTGTGGGTTCAATATCGAATACCTTATGTAACCATGCACCATTTTCTGACAAATGTATTCTTGCATCTATTGGCCTGTACCCATTTTGCCTTGAAGTGAGCACAAAATGTGTCGCAGCGTTTTCTGATACTCGATGGTAGCTCTTTCCCACTGGTCTTTCTATTTATTTGTAGGCCTATTTGTTGCTCCACATGTCTATATACAGTAGTGTTTTTATTGGCACTCTCCGATTCGCTACACCAGGCTTCAAATAATTCATAATGTGGTATGTCCAATCTTCCTGGGTGGGTGGCCATATCTGAAACGACGAAAAACATTAAAAGCGGCAGGAAGCGGCAAACACGTATAGTCACAATACATAGACTAAAGATGTACCTACACATATGTACATAAATCTCGATGGATAACGTTGGAGGTCAAACTTGGCATTCTAATATCTTGATATGCTGCAAAAATATATATATATATTACAATAACTTATCATATTGCACACATAATGTACACGTCGTATATATAACTCTAAGCTTAAGTCAATCTCCTAATTATGATTTCAACGTAAACTAATCATTACTTATATAGCCAGTATAATTATTGTGCACTAAGTATGTTAGTTCTGATGATTCTGCTCGGCTCGAAACCACCCTCTGGCCATTTTCAACTTTGCCCGCACCCTCCCCACCATACCGTGTATTGTTATCTCACAATAAGCACGGTGTCGTGTTACGGACTTATCCAGGTATTGAATGTGCAACTGTCAACCGAATTTATTGTTGTTGCATTTTCGACTTTTGCCCGGCTAGATTTCCGTTTGGGACCACTGTGCGACGTGCCGATACAAAAAGGAAGCGTTGCCTAGCTTAGTTGCACTGTACATAGGATACATATACAACCATCATGTTGCTGCAGACAAAACTGGATTCGTCTGAAAAGACGATGTCCTGCCATTCGGGACGTTCGCGTCACCATTGTAGTCGCTCATAGCCATTCTGAGCAGTCATCGGAAACTTCAGCAATGGGCGTCGTTCAAATAGGTCCCGCTCTGCCAGCCGAAGCAAAACTATTCGTGAGGACACTGGGCGCGGTGCAACATCCGACAGTGTTCGTGATATAACTATTCGATCTGCCAGAGCATACGCAAAAGTCGTCTGTCCTCACGGCCCGTGGCTTGTTGCTGTGGTTTGGATCCGGTGTGAAGCTTTATACTACCTTTGTGGATCATGTGGACGCAGTCCATACAATTCACCAATGTCAAGGAAGAATAAACTGCAACTGCAATATGCCACAATTCTTCCGCGATCGAATGTAGAAACCAACTGGCAAGGCTGCCTCATTTGACGACGAGGCATCTTTCAAACATATGCGTACAGTCACGTCACACCAACAGTCGTCTATCACTCCACTGTGACTCTCAGGCCTATAACTTATTGGTGTACCCAGATGGGATATCCTGTGATCTGATCCATCACGGAGGTATCATGCTAATCAGTTGTTTATCTCTACATACTCTGCATTTTTTCACTAATTCAATTCCTCTTTCTTGGTATTTTATTGTAATGGAAAGCAGCGTAGAAAAAGAAAGCAGTTGCAATTTGAAAGCTCTTTGCATAGTCCAATGAAAAAGCTGTTTACCTTCTTCCTTAGAGTGAGCTAATCGGGTAGGGGAAGCCTGCACTGTATCTTTTGCTTTGTTCTATGGTTGAGTGAAGGTGACATCACCCGAGGTTGTCTAAGTTTAGAACCTTTATTGTTCGAGACAGTTTCTTCAGCAGCAGAACGACGTCAACATATCTCTCTCTACGCATCTCATAGAAGTATTCCAACTCTTGACATGTAAAATATATAAGTGAGGAGAAAAGCAAACAAGCAAAAACACACTAGTCTATTTTTAGATTTTAAAATTGTTTATTTTAAGACCTGAATGAGGAGCTGCATCGAATAATTCAAAGTAATTTTCTGATAGAAGAACTTATCCCATCGTAATATGTAATTCCTTGATAAAATTACTTAGCATGATTCACTACAGCTCTTAAGTTCTTAAAACCAACATTTTTTTTAAAATCATAAAGTGGAGTTGTGTGCTTTTGTTTGTTTGCTCCTCAAGTGTGAAAACTTCAGATACTTTCTACTTGAAGCCATGCGTTTTGACACTGGCAATCATCAGAGTCCATATACACCTATATCAATCAGCATGAAGTAGAGTATATACCAGTTGTCCTCGCGAGCATTACAACTAAAGGGATAACAGAGCAGTGCGGTCTCAATTTTTTTATTCAAATTATTGGGAAGTTGAGAAATACATTTTTGTATATATATTTTGAACTGAACAATTCTAACTTAAGGAACTTTGACAAGCTCAGTAAATTCATTTTGAAGAACAATAAATGTGCAAACTTTCCTGTTATTATGCAATTTTCTTGTAAATGTACAGTAAGCTATACGCTCCTTTCTAATTATCAACAGAGGTAAAGGAAAATACAGACCACATGGTCCGAAATGAGCAGGATAATGATATATTGTTAGAGTCAAGCTTTTGATACTAGTTCTATACTTTGATACTCAAGTCACATAAATATAGTCGCAATCAGACGACGTGCAGACCTTCCAAGCTGCAATTAGAAAAAAAATACGTACACATTCATCTTGTGACGAATGAGTTTATGAGTAATTGGACAGTGTGCAGAGTCTGTTTAGCTATTCAGGGAATATAGTCTCACTAATCATCTCACAAGGGAATCTGTTTGCTCGAACAAACATTCCAATGAAGAAATATGCTTTTCCTGAAGAATGTGATACGCGGAGATCAGAAAGGACGATGATTCATCTGCGAATTACTATCTTCCTCCCCAACCTGACCAATGGCTACTCGAATACTCTATAGCACAAAAGACTGGAAACAACCTTGTAAATCGCTAACGTATGAAGCGAGTGAGACAAAATACTGAATATAAGTAACGTGAATGTTGCGTTACCAGATGCGGGAGATGAGAATCGTGGTAGCTATCTTAAAAGTCGCCATCTTTGAATTTGCTCGAGAACTTGTAATGGAAAGTAAGTCATGTGTCACATTGTTTTAGGATAGTTTGTTTCAAGAAATCAAAATCTTATAAAAAATCTACCTTTATTCCTTCAGGAGATAGGGTCCCTCAATTTTGGGATTTTACTTTCTACAGCATCTGCTTAAAGTGGTATATATTTGGATGGACACATAAAATCAGCATTTTTTTTCAAATCCTAGGGGACCCTACGAAACATATTGGGTTGCAAATAGTTCCAACGATACAAATCAAGGCTCGTGAAATAAAAGTGAAGGAGTAGGGCATTCGGCTGGTCTTTTCTGACTGCTCCAACATCTTGGAATTGTATAATGTATATTTATCATCTACTCTTGCACTTCATCAGCGTAGTGGGATGTGCACCATCTTGCTGGGAAGAGCAGATAAATGCCATCAGAGCACAGTCTGCAGTGTTCCTCCTGCCTCGGTGTCTTCAAAAGTGAATAATCCATTAAAAATTCCTCTTTTACCCGATCTGATGAGCCCTAATTTTCATTTTTAACTCTCATGACTTGCATCTATGTTACAGGTCCGATTAGAGGAGGAGACAGGGTAGATAAATACATTAGACATGACGTTATTGAAGGTACCATTCCAGCATATTCAATATTCAATATTATCTAGAATATTCAAAACAAAATATTTCTTGTGTTGTCACAGTCTGTGTGTGTGTGTGTGTGTGTGTGTGTGTGTGTGTGAGAGAGAGAGAGAGAGAGAGAGAGAGATTTCTTTTTGTTTTCTTTCTAAAGAAACTGCTTCAACTTCATAAACAGAGTAAATTCACAAGGAATAAATTATATATACTAGTTCAATAATAGAATTCGTGTTTTTACTTTCGATGTTCTCAGATACTTTGTTTGGTGGTTATAAATTGGCGTGTTTATGAATACATACATTGAAATAATTATGATTAAGGAAATGTTACATGAGAATGCCAAATACCTCGTTGTTTAACGCATGAAGTAAAAAGCATAAAAACATACATCAAGTATATGAAAATGGAATAGTATTTGGTATAAAATCTGAAATCCAAGTGCCTTACATCTCCCAGCCGACGCCCTTGTTTTTATGAAATACCTCTTTCGTTCACGTAATTTCATGGCTTCTAACTTTAATTTTTGGACTCGTCAGGAAGAGAGTCTATTGTGAAAAACAATGATCTACACCATCGTGAAAAATCAACGAGCTACACCATCTCCAGCAACGGATTCAAGCCTACCTGCGCCGCTGTTAAGCCCCATATGCTTCTCAGAGTCCGTAAGGGTTTGAGAAAATTACTGGTTTTGTGCGTCCGCCCAAATGTATACTATTTTATGCACTTGTGACTTTAGGAAGTAAAATCCCAAAATTGAGGGACCCTATCTCCTAAAGGATTAACGATAGATAAGAGCTTTCTTCAGATTTGGATTCCTTGAAACAAGCTATACTAAAACTATGTGCCACAAGACGCACTTTTCGTTACAAAATCTCGAGCAAATTCCAGGATGGAGGCTTTCAAGATGGCTGCCATGATTCTTATCTCCAGCATCTGGAAACGCAGTATTCACGTTACTTGTGTTCAATATTTTGTCTTACTCTCTTTACGTGTTTACGACTTACAAGGTTGTTTGCAATCTTTTGTACTATACAGTAATGGAGTAGTCATTGGTGAGTTTGGATAGGAAGATAGCAAATCACATATGAATGATTGTCCTTTCTGACCTCAGCGTATCACGTTCTTCAGGAAAAGCATATTTTCGCACCAGATTGTTTGTAGACGCGGTATGGTAGGGTCAACGACTTCAAATTTGCACTATTCAAAAATATATTTCAAAATTCCATGATGGTTGTGTAAGGGATTCCCCAAAGGAAGTAGAGGATTCACAGAAATTCTCTGAAGTAAAGTTTGGTCGAAATGAGTGTGAATGGAACGGCTTACCATCATCAAACAATAATTCGTTGCGTCAAGTCAATATCTCAACTTGATTTCATGTATCGAACGATTTTCTAAGAAAAAATGTGGTTGCACAACAAGCAGAAGTAAGAATTGCATAGTTTCGGCGAACTTTTCATTTATTACTTATGAAATAAATTGAATATCATTGTTCGTTTGGATGCTTGGAATGACGTATGTCATCATCGCTCACATGGGAAGTTCTTTTTGCTAATTTCGAATTACCTCTACTTAAGAAATATTCCGGGATCCTCAACTTCCTTTGGGGAATCCCTTGCACGCCCTTTAGGAATTTTGAAGCGCGCATTTTTAAATAGAGCAGGTTGAGGGTACCATGCCGCATCTACTATATTGTTCGTGGTTATAGAAATATGAAGCTATAAAGTTCAATTTTCAACGCTTTCGACTGCCTGTACCTCCGAAACTATTGACATTTCGAAAATTGGAATGATGATCTTTCGTCTTGTTTTGATGTGATGAATCACCTACCGAAATTTGTCGGTGCAGTTTATTAACGTGTTATATAAAAATAAATTTTAATAGAGAAAGGAATCTACATTAATTTCTCACTCTAACTACCACACCAGTACTTGAAACTGTCAGGGGAAAATTTTTAAAGGAAAGATATATTATTTTTTAGATTATAAGAAAACCAAGAGATAATTAGCTTAAAAGATGGAAGAAAATTGAATGCAACATTTGCAAAACTTTCCTAGAAATTTTATTCAAGTTACTCATTTCCTAAAATCCCTTTTTCTAAGTCTTTGACAGAACAGAAGACGATCGGCACTGTTACCGCAGACACTTTGGGTTATGCGTTATGCTGCTGATTTCTGCCCGCCTGCTAAATTGTTTAAGCCTTAAGGTTAAAACTAATGATATTGATTGTATTTTACTAGGGACAGTCTTAGCCGACCCCCTCTTTTTAAATAGATGTTGTCTATTTGTTATCCGTATATATAT
>JAGDQP010042041.1:0-16681 GCA_022664845.1 Lepisma saccharinum | reverse complement strand
AAGTTCTCACGTTAGAACACCTTCTATTTCATAACGGTCATATAACTATTCTAGTTTATGTGAGCTAAAACGAATACTTTCTCTTCGCACCAGAATATTACTTTTGTTTTCTTCAAATAGAATATTTCTATTTTCTGCAAATGTTATTGTCATAGGATGCCGACACAGAAACCACCCAATACCAATATTGTAGTAACATATAAACCACTGCCTATAGCCCACCCAGATTTTCGCGCGCAGCCTTCCATTTAGATTAGCTGCTATAATAATAATGCTTTCTTTTCTCACCTTCTACCAACTTCGTCTCTCGAAGATGAAAAAAAAATACTAACACTAATAGAGCGAGATAATTTCTGTGTACTAAATCATACGTTTAAATTTACACTAAAATTTAGGATATTTAATTTATTTCTGAACTTTGTGGTGCACATTACAGATTTAAATCTTTAGTTCACCACATGCGTCATCTTTCTCAAATGAGGAATGACCATTCAGGATTCAGAAAGTAATCAGTTTGAAATTATTTTTTTTCGATTTTAATGATTTCATTTTCATTTTTCATTCATCAACCCTCTATCCCTCTCCTGATACAACATTGCCATGAGTTGACCAGCTTGGGACCAGTACACAAGCCTGCAGCGCCAGTCTACCAACTCCAGTGCAGAATGCAGTTCCAACAGTACCATATTCCGGGAAGTCGTTCCAGTCGTTGCAGCCCAGTTGCAGAGATTCTAGGATATCCATCCCGGATGTCACTTCTGGCGTCTGCAGCCAAGTTGCAGCAGATCCCGAACCTTCATTCCCGGACATCTACTCCAGTGGCAGTCTACAGCTTCCGGAACATCCATCTCCACACCACCAGCTTCACCACCCGAGATCCAGTTCCTTGAAGATATCTAATCCAGGTTGTCACTTCTAATTCCAGCAGCACTTGTTGCAGCATATCAGGATACTAGCTCAAGAACGTCATCTCCCTGGCATCCGGTGGATTTCCCTCAACCAGAACTGAATTGGTTTTACCACTTCCGGCCCACCCCACACATGGGTCTTCAGCATCAGTGAATCCGTCCTACTTAAACATGGTCTTCGAACATTTGCGTGAAAATCTTAAGACTTGAGAATACACCAACCAAATTTAATCAACTTTGATTACGTTACAACAACGCAGCACATATGACATTATGTTCATAACATAGTGCAAAGACTGCGAAAATATTTTATCATCTAGTTAACATGTCTGGCATGTTAATTTGAAATCGATCTATTAATTATATTACATTCTATTTGTGCAAATATGTAGCACACTATTATTGTCATATATAGATATTATCTTAGTGTAAGGTAAAAAAAAAAACTAGTCTAAGGAAACATTATTTCAACACATTATACAATGTTTATTGTCACTACTTCTTAAATGTTAGTGAAAATTGTGTTGAACATATATATATAACTACCAGTTAAATGGTATAGTTTAAGGTAATAAATATTTAACTTGTTATTTTCGCTCTTAACAGAAACCGCCATGCTCTCTCAATCTAGGAATATCTCTCGTAATCATTTTCCACTTTATTTTTTAACTTAGTAAATTCATTTTCAAAATTCCTTTAAACGCCTTATAGTTAACTATATTCTCCTTTTCGTCGTCGTATATTTTGTCAGGTAAAGTGTTACCTTGACTGGAATAGTTTTTCTTCGCACTGGGCATATAATGTATTCACATTATCATCGTCGATTAAGTGTTTATAAAATTTATTAATTAGACTTCTGGGACCATGAGAAGTCATGAACTAAGATCCTTCAAGAACAGAAAATAAGCAGCTTAATTTGTTTACAACAAGTGAGTGTTTTTTAAAATCTATTTTGTGCCTATGTGTGACATAAGAACCTTGAAGCTGTTTCAGTACATAATACATGACGTCAAATAGAAAGTGAAAAGGAAGTGCCCTTGCCTTCCTTGTTCTATAAAAATATCATACGAAAACAACTTTAGGTATAAACATCTACGTCCAAAAAGGAGAAAACTAGTCGACTATAATTTGTATAAATAACATCCATTTTGTTTGTTCATTCTACTTGCTACCGCGATTCTTTACTGTACGCATTCAGTTTACTTGCTGCTCAAGACAGCACTTCGTTAGTAGGCTAATCTTCGTCTAATAATTCATTCAGTTTAATTCCTGGGGTTATAACTCAGAATCTCACAATTTAACTTCATTCAGTTCACGAGTTAGTTACTTTGATCCTTTAAAACTCAGTGTTTACTGTCCTATTCACCGAATCATCAGCATGACACTCGAGTAAGTAATTTTGGCAACTTCGTGCCGTTTGATTCTTTCTGAATTGTGGATTGGTCATCCCTCTGATGAACAATCCCTTTCTGCATACATAACAAAGCAAATTACAGAGAGACGTTCTTAGCTTTGGGATAACATTGGTTTCCTTAGCGATCCTTTTAGTATACTCTATAATTTTAAGAAACAGACTTTCCCTGATAATTCAGGTCCTATGTTAATAACTTTGACAGGTTGGATACATTAAAATATTATTCAGTATCAACAATCAATTGTCTCATTTGCAATAGAACATATTACCAATCCTATGCCAAGTAATTTAAATAATCAAATATTTAATCATCTCTTAATTAAAAAATACTGATGTCTTTTACTTCAAGAGGTCGAAATAAAATATCGCGTTCGGGTTTTCCACTGAAAGTCTTTCTTTGATTATTGCTTGAAAAAGTTGAGCGAGTACCCCACAACCCCACAGATTGACCCCTTGATTTTTGCAAAAAAAAAAAAAAAAAGTTTGGGATACGTAATAATGCAGGGTTATGAATTTCATAAATTTTCTTCTCGTTGTACAAAATACCCAAGAGCCGAAACCTATTTGCCCACACATTCATTTTTACTGCACTATTCAGTTATGCACTGTTCCTAAGAACAAACTGTAATTAATTATTCTTGCAATATTTTATTTCACATAACCTTAAGATGGGGCTAAATTCTAGGGCGTTAGTTGATAAGACTTTTAATCACTTATTTAGTTTGGTTAATATAGTTAATAAAGCTTTTGATCTTTGCAAATTGATTGGCACGTTGCGGTCTAAATGGACTAA
This sequence comes from Lepisma saccharinum, assembly GCA_022664845.1. Lineage (NCBI taxonomy): Eukaryota > Metazoa > Arthropoda > Insecta > Zygentoma > Lepismatidae > Lepisma > Lepisma saccharinum. The sequence continues at coordinate 13,566 of JAGDQP010042041.1, read as the reverse complement.
ACCCTGCTCATTGCTGCCATCTAGACACTCACTTTGAAGCTGCTTGTTACCTTGAACGAAATCATCTTCGTTCTAACAATTTTGTAATGTTAACTTTCATCTGTCCCGTTTTCGGTTCAGGATTTTATTTATATGTTAGAAGAAGACTTGATTCATCTTTATTACGTAAATTTATTTGGATAGATAAATATGACCTCTCTTAGGCATATATCTTTATTTCGGAGAAGGTTACAAGGAGACTTTTGAATGACAGGACCGATTTTGATGAAACCTTTTTGAGTTTTGCAGAGGACACTTCTGTGCTGCTCTTGGTGTTGTATCTTCAACATAAATATAACTATAGGTAGTTAGAAACTATAAAAACACCTTTTCGTGTGTGCACGTAAGTGTTAAATAAACTCTCCAAGATATAGACAGCCTGGATGATAATAATGGCAGCGTTATTTATATCTCAACGATTATATCGCAAAAAATATCTTTATCTTTGACCTGATTTAAAAATTAACTATTCACAAAAGAAAATTATCGCAACGCTTTAATAAATGAAATAAATAGTGAAAAATGTGATTAATATTCCCAAAATAAATTAAAAATGCTTTAAAAAATACTATTTTAATCCAAAGTTTTTTTTTGTTTGTTTTTTTAGATGATGAGCGTTGCGGTTGGACTAACAATCACTAAGGCTCTCAGGGTCCCTTGTTAGGACGCTAAAACTATTAACAATTAATCCTGATTCTGGTCTGGTATTTTGTTTGAATAAAGCATTGAGTTCCTATTGTTTTGTCGGTCTGAACCTTAGATGACTAAAGGTCAGAAATAAAATTCAAATTTCTACTATGTTTTGCAACCCACTAGAATTTCTAAAAGAAAAAGAAAAAGTTTGTGTATTCATTTAGTTTGTGTTGCAGTGTAAAAATAATTACGGACAAATAGCTGTTATTTAAAATGGAAGACGGGAAATAGCAGTTATTTTTAAAATAATGAAAGGCTTAATCAATTGCAGCTATTTTGGAATTCATTTTTATGACTAATTTACGTTTCATGAAAAAATAGTTTTACATTTATTTACGTAAACTGTAGGTCTCATCCTTAGAAGCTCATCAGCTCAAATCAATCAATCAAACCGAATGGTAAATCATGTCGTGGACTGAGCGGACATATGAAAATCGTGGGATGAGCGGACAATACATAAAAGGAAACTGAAGTTCGTGGGATTAGCGGACATGATTTTGCTTTGATATATTTTTAAACTTTTCCTTACTCTTTCTTCCAGAGTTGGAACAATGTCTAATTTTCTACACATTGGTAGTTTAAAAGGATTTTCGTGCAGTTTTGCTAATAATTATTACAATACATGCAGCAGCTTTCAGCGCATAGCTTCGTTAGCCTATCCTGCTGTACTCAATTTATGATACATATGCCAAAGCTGTCAGACACTGCAACAGATCTTTTGATTCAATATGTTATGCTAGAATTCAATTAATCCTGTGGTCAGTTTTAATACATTTATTTCTTCTTTTATTATGTCAAACGTCTAATTGAATGGACTTCATAAGATAAGATATAAGGGGCAGTCAAATGAAAACCGAACACCCGCCATAAAACACATTCCTCGCAAAAGTTGGCAACACTGTTGTTACGTATCGACACTGCCATCTGTAGGGTAGGAGAAATTCATAGTGAAAACGCACAGGTCCACACAGTGGTTTCGTTATTGCTCTGGAGGTGAGCGTAGTGAAAAATGTGTTCGTCCAGCATTGGGAAATGGAGGCAAGCAAAGAAGAGCACCGAGGTGTGGTTCGTGTCTTGGTTGCCGAGGGTGCTGGAACACACGAAATTCATCGCCGCATGTCTGCTGTGTATGGCGAAGACTGCATGTCCCTGACAAGAGTGCACGAGTGGCAGAAGAGGTTCCGCGAAGGACGCACATCACTGCAAGACGATTCGCGCCCGGGACACGCCCATCGAGCCATTACGCCTGATGTGATGGTCTGATCCGGGAAAACTGACGAATCACAGAGGAAGAAATTAGTGTTAAGGTCGGCATTAGCCATGGCTTCGTGCATGTCATTATCAAAGATCACCTGCAGTTCCGAAAAATTTGCGCGCAGTGGGTTCCGCATCAACTAACGGAGGGACAAAAGATTGACAGAATGGCTGCATGTCTGAGTCACTTGCAGCGGTACCACGAGGAAGAGTATGCGTTTCTGACACGACCTGAAGAAAGACATTCGTGAACGTCGGTGACGAGGAAGTTCAAGAGTGAGTGAGATTGTGAATCCGTCAGCGACATACCTCTTTCTACAAGACTGGAATTGATCGTCTCCCAGTGGGATAAATATAGTAACACTTCTGGCAAATTATTTTTGAATAAAACAAATTCCATTGTAGCGGGTGTTCGGTTTTCATTTGACTGCCCCTCATAAAATGAATTTAATGGGCGGTAACAGCACTATGGCATATGACCGTCCCGATACGGGGAAACTGTTATCTTCCCGTCTAAGAATAGACGTGATGTTTCATGGTGTTTCTTCATCTTCTTCTTTGATGTTTTGGATTCAATAAAAAAACATTCACCCTACTCTACTATTCAAATTAAAATTCCATCCTTCGACGACGTTGTTCGTTCTGCGTCGTTGTCTATGAACATTGTACAAAGAAACAGGGTATTCGGGTATTAGCAAGCCACTGGTTGACGAAGTAGTCCAAGAATTTCTGTAACTTATCATTTTGGGGGGGCTTTTGACGTTATCAAGAGCCAGGCTTCATCGATGGTGTGAAGAGGAATTTAGAGCAAGAGACGGACACATCTTGTATGTTCACCTGATTTCTTCATTTTCTTTGTACTCTTGTACTAGGCCAACTTCTTGTACTTTTCTCCAAAAGCACTGATTGAAATGGTTTGAGCAACCTGACATGAAGGTTTCGGGTAACAATTTTTGTCGCATCAACGACAGCCATGTCCAAGTCTATCTGAACATTCTTGGGGGAATCTGACTTTTTTTTCTTACCTAGTCGCAGCTTTATCTGGAATGGGAAGGTTAGGGAAATCATTAGAATTTTGGATGGGCTATGGCATATTATCTAATCAAGCTTTATTGTTCTTTCCGTTTTAGGACATTATAAGTTTTCCTCATAATCATTTATAATAGGTATTTGATAAATGATGATAAGATGGTTGATAAACATGAAGTAGTACTCTTGACGTCATAACTCTTTGACACACTTAAGACGAGTGATTGAAATTCTTTTAGCCTAGGGGGCTACTCTAGGCCGTTATGAAGACAGATGAGCCCTGTGTGTTCAAGACTATACTATGTAATATGCACGTATGTCGGTGAGAGTTGATGTGGAAGGTCGAATGAACATTGTTGGGTAATCAATGCCTAATTAGTGTGATTTGGTGGTAATGTGTAATGAAATATGGGAAAGAGTGTGGATAGTGGTATATTATTTTTGTGCTGTAGGTCGTTTTCGTGGTGTGTACCAATATTATCTGTAAGAATAGGGTGTTTAGTGTATTATCGTTTCGATATGCCGTAGTGATTCTAATTGATATATTAGGTGTGGGGTGAATCTGATCTATTATAAAACCAGCGTTTCCGCCAGGATTTTCAGTTTCGCGTGGGAGAGGTGTAAGGTCAAAATTGGGAGGGTGTAAGTGGAGCTTCGTACGGTTTCTATCGATTTTTCACAGCAAAAATTTTAAAGTGTTGTCGAGATTTTTTTGAGGGGGTGACACCCCCACAGAGGTAGGGGGTCTGGCAAAATCACTACATAAAACTTCTTACATATGGAATCACGGTAGCGTAATATATAATATTTAGAAACTGTTGAATTTTCACAAAAAATTGTGACGTTCAGGGAACTGACGAAGCTGTGTGCTGAAAAGCCTTTAAATCATCATCAATGTGTATAAAATAGCACGTTCTCCAGTCCCAACTCTGGGAGAAAAGTGTGAGGGAAGGTTTAAAAATGTGTCGAAGTAAAATTATGTCCGCTCATCACACACAAACTTTCAGTTTTCTCTTACGTATTGTCCGCTCGTCCAACGATTTTCATATGTCCGCTCAGCCCACGTCCGCTTCCCGCACGTAATCTGGTAAACTACCCTCATTTTCGTTGTACAATATTGTACTTTACTTTGAAAATTGATTTATATGAACAATGCTTTATTTAAATCAGGTTTCAAATCAATTTAACCTGCAGTAGAATATTTGAATCAAATTATTTTTTTCAGTTTTTCATGCACTTTGTTTAAAGAAAGTTGAATTTGTTTTTATTTCAAAGATTTTTTTTTTAACCCAAGAAAGCCACTTTAGAAAGATGCAGTTTCTCCATAACCTTGAAGATTAGTAACACTCTTTTTTGCCTATCCATAATGAAATAACTTAGAACGTTGAAGCAAAAATAGTTATTTTTTATTATTATTTCGAGCACATACGTTCTTTGACACACACACGGAGACTCACAGAAGCGCATACATACAATTCAAATAAGAAATACATATATGAAATTCCCACCATCTTATGCACCTCCCACCTCCTCATAAACCAATGTCAGATAGGTTCTATTCATGTCAGCTACATATATAAAAAAAAACGCATCGCAAACTTAGTTTGTAACAAAAAAAAATAAAACTAATCTAAGTCGAACAATTTTTGCCGACAGAAGGAAACAGTTTCAACATGATACGATTCACTTCTTGTTGGCTGTCTCAACACGTCGAATCTAAAGATATCTACAAGGCATTTTGGTAGCTTATCCGGTCTTGTTGTTGAATATATGTGAGTGTGTGGGACTGTCACTGCGGGTTGTCATAGCAAATCTCTTCGGTCCAATTCACAAAAGTGAGATGTCGCTCCTTTTTTTTTCCTTTTTCTTCTTCATTTTCCGTCCCTAACATATTCTTCCCCCTCTCTACCCTATATTACACTTCTTTTGGTCAAGTCACTAACACGTATATCCACTCTAGTAGATTAAATTTCGATACATCCCTTCTGATATCATCCATATGGGAGCAGCTCAGTTTCGTCCCTTTTTCAGGCCTTTACGCTTCGGTCTAACGAAATCCCCTTTCTATTTTCTTCTATCTTTCGATATAGCATGTGGCCCGCTTATGATGATTTCCATCAGCGTAGATAAAAATGAGGAATAAAGTTACCAACCCGCTGCTTGCGTTTACCGTAGTAAGAAATGGCTTGTATACAGGGTTGGAAATTGTAGCATAATTATTACTTTATGTCTCATTGTTACACTGGCGGTTAATTTAACGTTGAAAGTATCGATAAATATTCACATTTTTTATGCTTTATTTACTAGCTTACCTTACCCTCAATCACATCTATAATGAGAGATGTTCTATAATAGAAAATAATATTCAAGTTTGTTTTTTTTAAATAACAATAATTCACAAAATGAAAATTTCTGTACCACAGAAATAGGCCCGCTACGCATTCCACTGGATAAAAAAAGTATCTCAGCTGATTTTAGATTGATACACCATCAGTACAATTTAAATATTTTCTGTAGTGAATAATAAAATGTTTATTAGGCATTTACGAATGAAATCAATTAGAATACATTTTCATGCGTTTTTTTTTCTACTGTGACTTCTAGAGTATGTAGTGACCCCAAAGAGTAAAATCCTGGTTATGTTCCTGATATATACAGGGTATTTCAAAATTCAATACAAAATTTTCGGGAGGTCATTCTTGACTTAAAAAAGTAGCAAGAAAAAGGTAAGGAGAGCATAGGTCGAATAGCAAGATGCTTCATTTTGTAGATTTAAGAATTTGAAGTTTGAGTCCAAACAACTGACCACTGGAAAAATCAAATGAATATTGCTTCATAAACCAGAAAGCAATCGCGAAATTGAAATGACAGTGTTGGACGTTAATGTGTAATAATAGCTGCCCCAGGGTTGTGACTGTTGCCATCCTATGAGAAATTTAAGTATCGTTTTTTCAAAATGGAACTGTACCAGTTTAGTGTATATTTGAAAATTGCAACTAGTAGAGCGAAACAACATACACTAGCAGCACAAAAATATCGGAACAATACTGGACCAGTATCGCAAATATCGATTATGGTTGACTGTTTGGATTAATATTGATCCGAGATTGGCTTGGTATAATATTTTGCTATTCAACGCTATTCCTGAAACTTAAGAAATATGTTTTATTTCAACCAGAAAATATGTAAGTCAGATTAAAATAAGAAATTTAGAGAAATATCACTGTCTGAAAATGTTATTGCGTAATATGGATTGACATGGACCGATGTAGTTCGGAAGAATGTCGTGTGTCTTCGGAAATATCACTACATTTCATATCGGAGTTACTGAAATGTATAATTGACATATTATTATTGACGGATGGCTCCGTAGAGTAGTGGTTAGAGCTACAAACTACAAGTAATAAGGTTCTAGTTTCAAATCCAGGCGCAGACAAGTGCGAAACGTTTTCAACTCGGTATCAAGACGAGAGAATAGGAAGTGAAATGGAATAAAGACAGGATTGTGTCATTCCATATTGATAAATATCCGATGGCAATCATAAATCATACATTATTGGTATCGGGAATATCGATATACTGTAGCGATTGTCAGGATGTTGAAAACTACGTGCTTCATTATGTTTTCCATACTAACTAAAAAATGTGTAGTTAATCAACAATGATCTAAATTAATAAATGAAAAATAAAACAGTATTGTTGTTTATGTGTTTCACAGATAAAGGTCTATTCTTAATTATCATTATACTCTTAATCATGGATTTCGAAAGGATTTTCAGTTTGGGGGGTGTAAAGTCAAAATTTGGATGGTGTAAGTAGAGTTTTGCATGGTTTCCATCGATTTTTGACCTTGACCGCATAGAATTTTAAGTTGTGAGGTGCGCTAGAGAATTTGGGGGAGTGACACCCCCCATAGAGGAGTCTGGCAGAATCACTGATTATAAGTTCGAATTCATTTCTTCCGGAACCATATCTATTGATATTAATTTCGCAAAATGACACGAAGAAACATTTCTTGTTTCCCTGGAATCTATGTAAACAAAATATTTCAGAGTATTGTTGGTGGAGTAGCATTTAGGCGTGAGAATACAGTCTCACTACAAGGAGAAAAATATGGGAACTTAATTTTAGCACAGATATATTGGATAGAATTTGTACTGATAAATATCTACGCATATATTTCTTACTTTTCAAATTTACCAATAGATAACTCTGAACTAAACAGTTTTTTATTTCTTAAAAATTCGTGTGGATTTAAACTTTGTGATGGGTCTATTAGGTAATGTTAGAATTAATACTTTCAGTACTGTACGCTGAACTGTTGAAGAAAATAAATGATTGACTTCAGTGATATCTGGCAGCGAATCGAAGACATTTCTTACAGTTAAGAAAGAAACCATAGACAATAATAAAACCTCAAGGCAACGATGGGCTCACGCACGAAACTTCGAACCTGAAAAATTAGTCAAGATAATGTGTGTGTCTGTGTGTTCTCAACCGTGTTGATTTCGTGGCACACTTTGGACCCTGATCACGGAACACCAGACAGCGGGGTGTAGCAGCAATTCTCCCAGGAGGGAATTCTATTTCGAGGGGGAGGTGTAAGTCCAAAATTGAGGGGTAGCAGAGTTGAAATAGATTGTTGCAAGGTTTCTATCGATTTTTTAACTATAAAAATACTTAGGGTTGTATGTTCGAGAAATTGGGAGGTAGTACCCCAATTGGTGGGGGGTCCTGGCAGAATCTCTAAAGCTTCTGAAGAGTTGAATCCTTAAGAATTCTCCGTCTTTTTCTGCTACCAGTCACCAGAACAAACTCAAATTTCCATGCTTCAAAATTGTCAACCTTGTGCTGACGTCAGTTCAGTATACTATCGACTAATTTCTTTCGACTTGTGGCACACCTGGCCAGTGCTCGTTGTACACTGCTTGACAACCAATCGTATTATAAGGGAATTTGTACATAAATCTTTTCACCACATTTACTGCTGAATCAGAATTCTTTCTCGGAATCTATCCTTTACTTGAAAAACTCAGGATACTTTGCGTCAGAGGGAGTCGAACTCACATTACTAATAGGTGGCCTACAATGAATCTACACCACAAGAATGCAGTGGGCTGGGGGTAACAGTTGATCATAGATATGAGTGACAAATTACAGCCAAATTATCTTATAAGTTAATTTGAAATCAAACATAAGAATGATAAAAAAATATAATGATTTCGTAAATAACATAAGATCCCGAAAATAACGATAAGAAATAAACGTACAAAAGATTCATTCAAATCTTATTAGAAAAATAATATTGTAAACAAGTCCCTTAAGAGATAATTTTAATTTAAAAGTTAATACGACGATTTTCATAAAAACAAAATCCTATGCTGCAAAACGGAGAAGGAATCTAGCGAATTTGGCATCGTTCAGATCAACAAGAGATACATAAACGAAAAAAAAACCGAATGTGTCCTAGAACGAGAAAGAGAGAGAAAAAGAAAATAAAATAGTGTGTATAACGAGATTTGAGACTTGGAGATGATGGTCCAAGTATTTTTCTCCCACTTGTCCCAGCTTCTGAGGTTTTCTCTGACTGATCCAGAATTCGTAACTAGATTCTCCATCCTCTGATTTCAGTCTCTCTTCTCTCTGCTCTCCTTGTCTTTATGTCGTCTCTCTCTCACCCTCTGTTCTACTTCTTCTTTAGCCAAATAGACACTTTAGTCTTCTTTTTCTTCTTGTTTTTTTTTTCACTACTTTCTCGAGAGCTAGTGATCAGCAGCTGTGAAACACGTCATTCGGAAGAAGCTAAAAACGTTGCGAGACAGTCCACTTGGGCTTTCCAACTGTCTTCATGTTCACAGAAGTCTTCTTCTTGTCTTGTCCAAGATTTCGCGCCCAACTTCTAAATCTGTAACAGTCAACTCATCCACTTCCTATCTCTCTTGCCAGAACGTGAGAAGGATAGAAGATTTTGGTGCAGAATTATGGGATTAACCCTCCACAAACGCAAGCACAGACACACACACACACACACACAAACAAACAACTATTCAGTTCAAAGCTTTGTAGAATTTAAGGCTATCCTAAGCGTACATTTTGTCTTCCTACGGGATTTTAAGCGGCTATTATCACAATTCTTTGGATCTTTTTTAGCCTGGGCCAGAAAGTTTTATTATCAGGTGTTATATTGTTTGTATTTGCCTCCCTTTTATCAAATTTATCCGTGTTATCCCATCTTCTCCTATTTGTTTTCTTTACAGTTATTCATATAACTGTTGTTTGTTCTGCTAGATGCATAAATATTGTTTTTATTTGGAATTATTGTATTTTTTAGTTGAATTTATTTTCTTTGATTTTTTTTTTCATCTAACGGACACTATACTGTTTTTGATATATTGTCCCTTTTAAGATTTTTATTTGTTGTTTTCTAACACGAAAGTTTATCCTTTTCTCCCTTTGTTTCTATTCATTTTCATGTTCTTTCATGTTTTAATAATTACAATTTTATATAATTTTTCCTTAAGAATAATCTATGATACCTTCGCGTTCAGGGTAAAGAGAGTAAGTGTATTATATTTCCATATATCTTAGTCCCTTTTATGCCTTAGTACCACGATGTAACATTTTTCTAGTAAATCTATTTATTGTCACGTTAATTGGGGGTCTGGAAGAATTAATTTTCAATTCTTGTTAGTGCTTTTTGATGAAGCCCTCCCTGTGTTCTGCCAATTTCTTAAGGCGTGATTTCCATCACAGAGAATGTTTTCATTGTAGCAAACAGAGAATTGAGAATCTTTCAAGCTTTGAGAGAAATTTTCACGTCCTGATCGTGTTTTGTTACACAAGGCCGTAAGAGATCTTTTCATCATCGATTTCTTAAAACATGCTGCCTTTATTTGAGAAGTTTTTTCTTAAAACTCTATTTAAGCTAATATTAAGGTATTGGTTCTATACGAAGTTTCCCATTCATCTGCTATTTTTTCGTTACCCTGGGAAACGGTAAATTGAACGAATTCTTTATTTTCTTTTAAAAAGAAGTGATTTTAAGATGGTAACTTCTATTTCTTTATCTTTCTCTATTAAAGTATTTGCTAAGGATACACAGTTTATTTTTATAAAGTAACGTTAGAATGAGATATTACGAATTTTCTTAACCGCATGACATACAACGAGAACTTCTGCTGTAAATACTAATGAGTTTCTTTTTTATGATCCTGATTTTAAGAGGATGCTATCTTATTAAATCGTTCACCTTTTCGTACTTTGTCTTTCTTTAAGCCATCTGTGTAAAGAAAGTAGAAATACTGCCATCTTTCTTTATTTAGAACGAGTACTATAATTATTATGGTTGTGTGTTGTTATTCTAGGGGATAAATAGCATAGGGGATAAATAACATAATATTGTAATAGGATTATATACTGTTTGATTGGTTAAAACAATTTCTGAGTACATATTATTCTGCCCATCAATTGAAGTTACCTTTTCTCGTTTTTCCGTTACATATCACCAGGGATTCTGCCAGAATTCCCAATTTGGAGGGGTGTAAAAGCAAAACGTGGGGTTTAGCAACAATTTAGTTTTGCCGGGTTTTCATCAATTTTTAACCATAGAAAATTTACGGTTCGAGAATTTGTGGGTTGAAACCCCAATTAGTGGCTGGAGGTGGCAGATTGTTCTACGGTTTTATGTTAGTTTTATGTTTTAAGGCGAGTTTTCCTGTGAGTAATTTTCTTCTAAAGAAAATATTGACATTTCTCAAGAATATTAAACTCATTTGAGGCCTAGGCATCATCGCTTTAGAAAGAAGTTCTCTATAAATCTGCAGAGTTTAGTTTATTTATTATCTGTCACATTTCTAATTGCTTTGATGTTATAATTTACCAAAGAAGAGAAGAGAAGAAATGTAAATTATAAGTATACTAAATGGGGAAGGCATCCGGTTTGTTTCTGCCGTGGTGAAGAAGTTTATAATTTCCTTTTTTTAACTTCTTGGAATTGGTATTTCTATTTTCTAGTTTGAATGTTAAGCTATATGAACCCCTAAACACTTTTTCTCATGAATTATAATACTTTGATATGGCGTTAACATATTGGGTATATTTCTCTTAATATTTTTCTTCCACTAAATAGTTTTAAGTTTTGTTTTACTTGCAAGACGACTAGCTTTTTTTATAATTATTTGAAATTCATTTTGTATTTCTTGTAAAATATTCTAAATTGCTGGTCTCATGTGTTTTTGGAGCACATTTACATAACATGCAGTCTGCATACATTAATACCTTTTTTTTAAAAAAATACATTATTTGTGACAAATTCATTAAACAATTATTTAATAACGTTGCGGATAGAATACCTCCTTTTGGAACAGCTTGTTTAATAGTTATTGCACAATTAATTTAATCTCTAAATTTTGTACGTATGGTTCTTCCTTTTAAATGTTTCTCCAAAATTTTACATTATTGTATAAAATTTTTAATGATTAAAAAATTGAAACAGAAATATTCATGTTTATATTATCAAAGGATGCTTTTACCTTGTTTTTATTGATTGCATTTTGCGTTAACTCTTGTTTATTTATCACGTTGATATGCATTTATTTTCTCTAAATCATTACTATATGTTGCATGATGAATGAATTTTTCGCTAATTAATACATTGATTATACGATATTGATAATATTCCTATGCGTTGTACGACTTCATAGCTTATGTTGTTTATACATGGAGCTGTGTTTCTGAAAGGTTTCCATATTTCTATGATTTCAAAAGTTGTACAATATGGTTGTAGAAGCCTTTTGCCGTTTATCATTTTGATATATCTTTATGATTATTGTAACCAAATTTTCCGGGACGTCTGGTCCCCCTATTTATAATATTGAATGAGCTATTGATATTATTAAATATATCTATTTTTGTACATTAACATTGTTTTGCAGCTTACTAATGAATTGTTTCGATGTATTGCTTAAAATTTGGCTGAGAAGCATTATTTGTAATTTGCTCGACTATTGGTCGTAAATTTCGTAGCATATATTATAATGGTAGAATGAAGTATTTGATATTCACGGACGAGAAAATAAAGTACAAAATAATATTTCTGAACTCTACAAACGAAATGAGTTTTGACACGGTGCTACCAAGTTATATAATATGAAATAAAAGCAAAATCTTTGCTGGTTGATCGTGTTTAACTAAAATAGATTTAATAAAGAAGAGCTTACATGAATTAGTCCCATCTAGTTTACATTATTTTATGAAGTCTATTTATTCATTCATAACAGACTACTAAAAGTGTTTAGTTCAAGGGAAAGAATCTTCAACAAATTTACAGCTGCTGCTTCAAAAGATACTCAAGGTTTACTCACGTAAGAAAAAAAGGAATTGGTAAAAAAAACTACCAGTAAAACTATAATGCTGGAAACACATGATTTGCAGGACAGTGTTGGTTGTGTTGCAGAATGTGAAATGTGTTACAAGTTGTTGCGGTGTATTACAAATAGTTCACGAGATGGCAACACAGTTTTATTCATGACCAGAAGCTTAAACTGTAATTATTATGTATAGAAGATTTATTTTAAGGTAAACATGAAAGGCAACAAGATTAATATTATTAGTATGTGATAATTTAAAGATTTCTGAATGTGTTTATGTTACTGTTCAGATATAAAAAGAACGCACTCAACCATATTATTGTATCATGTTATATAAGTTGAGAAGTTAGGTTATCGATGCAGATGCCAACATTAGTCGGATTTACCGTCTGATTTATGAACGAATAAAAACACTTTATTCGAATATCTATAATTTGCTTCTCGTGGCATTTTGCTCTAGAATGAAGTTATTAATTTTAATATTAACCATATGGAGAAGCAGGAGGAAGTACCATGCAATGACCTTGCGATACGGGTGCATCATCCATTCTTTCCGTCTGGTACATTTTAAGATATATTTTAGAGGTCACTCGCGTACACGATGTCCTGCCAGGCAAGAGGGAACCTACAACGACGACAGCTAGATCTCCAGTACGTAAGGAACAGCCTTCTTTACGAGCCTGGGTTGCCCTACAGGAAGGCAGGATGGCGGCTAGGTACTGGCATGTTAGTGCAAATTACTCGCGCATGCAGTTAGCCTGCCATGCAGGAGCCAACAGTATTTTACACAGCACATGCCCGATAATCTTGTTTGCTACGACTGTACGACTACACCCAAGAAACGCAAGACTGCAGGACGGAACGTACGGATTTAAGGAGGTTCCGTCCTTAAATCATAAGAAAATTTTTCTCCGTGCAGCAGAAAAATCCACACCTTGACGGGAGTCGGACCAGGGTCGCCCGTCTAACCATTACACCAAGCTGTGGACTCACCAGATTTTGTTTTGCACCGTTTTTTGTGTGTCACGTAGTTGACCGCAAAGCTAACAGATGTCTCTGCTATCGGCATAATGCCTAAATTGAGTCACCCCACATCCTGATGGAACTTCATTGCACTAAGATGACAGCGGAAGTGCAACGGAGCAAAATTCAACCCTTTTTTTTTAATTTAACGAACTTCCTC